>JAAEEI010039772.1:40033-60975 GCA_012654025.1 Pachypsylla venusta
TTTTTTTTTTTTTTAATTTGGCTTAACGTCTCTTTAACATCTATTGGTCATTCAAGACGGGGTTTTTACCCTCCATTCGCTGAAAACTTGCAAACCAGTTACCCACATTGACCTCACCCAGCCTGGGTTGGGCCGGAAAAAAGAGCCAACGATACTTGGTATTCCCAAGCGGTCACCCATCCAAGTACTGACCACGCCCGACGTTGCTCAACTTCAGGATGTCTACCAAATCGTCAAGTGAAATTCCCTGAATTTTCCAGATTTTCCAGTGTACTTTTTCAAGATTTTGTCTCCCCCATCTGACTTCAAAAAACACAATATTTGGGCCCAGGGACCCCAAAAACTATACAGCAAAATGCACCAGTTTTGACAACCAAGACTAAAGGTTTTGAAATCTGCTAAATACTGCGGTCCAAAATTTTGTATTTTATGAGGGGTACCAGACAGATACTATTATTATTTTTTTGGAGCAAGTTACAAGCTTAAAATGTGGTTTAATATAATTTAAAAAGTCTTTTTAAACGTTTTAGGGGTGGAAAATTAATTAATTCACTTTGATTATAATTTATTTTGAAAAAAACCTTTTTCTTCCGGAACCAGATAGATACTATTAATTTTTTCTGGAGCAAGTTACAAACTTAAAATGTTGTTTAATATAATTTAAAAAGGCTTTTTAAACGTTTTAGGGGTGGGAGATTAATTAATTCACTTCAATTTTAATTTATTTTGAAANAACGTTTAAAAAGACTTTTTAAATTATATTAAACCACATTTTAAGTTTGTAACTCCCTCAAAAAAAAAATAATAGTATCTGTCTGGTCCCTTATGAGGTAAGAATTCATATATCAGCTCCTCCTCTATAACAAGTAATATAAAAATAAACTCACCCTATTCCGAAGTGCCTTAAATTTAGTTGATCCCAATTGTTTCATTTTATCTTTATATTGTTTCAAATTTTCATCCAATGTTTCAAATTTATTAATTAAAGGGTTGGTTTCAACATCCCTATTTACAACTATTGAATTTTTTTCCCATTTGCTGAGCTTCATCCAGCAGAGATTTGTATTTGTCCAAACATTTTCTTGATCGACCAATTTTTGAAACATCTGTTTATTTCTGCTATTATTGTCTTGCATTTTTCATCCACATCACTGGCAGACCCATACAAAAGTGCCCATACTGGAAGAGGTCATTGTTTGAGAATCTCTTTGGCCGAATTAAATCCTTGCATTATTTTAAAACTGAAAATATAAATGGATAAATAAGTTCATTGGAATTAACTGTATCAATATATTGTTCAAGGTTTCGCATGCCTCTGACTTTCAAATTAAACAGTTCAAGGTCTCGGGGAAGCAATTCCCCATTGGGCACTACTTCATTCCACAAAACTGTGAGTACTCACTTGAAGAGAATAATCGTGACTCTTTGTAATTATAAAATAAAAATATGCTTAAACGGGACCAGACAGATACTGTTATTTTTTTTCTGAGCAACTAACCTAACTTAAAATATGATTAATTGAAAGTAGAAGGTTAATTTTCACGATTAAATGGTGGAAAATACGAGAAAACTCACTTTTAAATGTTTAATTCACAATTTTATTGCTTGAAAATCGACGAANATAAAAAAATTTTTGTATCGACTGCAAAAAAAAAATTGTTGAGTCACGAGCGCTTTCGTCTGTTACAACATTATCAAGTAGACTACCAAAAAATAGAAGTTCTACTTGATAAATAAAAAAGACAAATAGTGTAATACGACCTTAAAATAAAGATAAGCTGTGGAGTCGTCCGTCTGCTTAACATGCTACTCCAAATGACCAAAATCAAACAAAATTAAGATCCCCTTCAGTAAAATCCACATTGCTGACAGCTTGTGTAGAACTTTATCTTACCTTAGCGAAGTCACAATATTCCTGAAGCTACCAAATGCAAGAGATATTTTGGAGGCAGAAGCGGATACAAAAGGGGGCAATCCCCCCCCCAGATCTCAAAATAATTTGAAAATTCATTTTTCACACACGATTTTTAATAATTTTTAAAATTTTCCAATTTTCACGACCATGTGCTATGATTTGTTTAACCTATGAGAAGCCGGCAATCCATTTATTTTTATATTTTAATGCGATGTTGCCAAGATGATACGGAAAAAAACTGAAACTTGTACGGACTTAATTTACAGGTGTTCTGCATTACTGTTCAAAATTACCGCACGGGGGAAACTTTTTCCTTTATTTGAAAATTATTTGAATCCACAACTGACTGTCTATCCATCAAACAGGCCCGGTGATGGGGGGGGGGAATCCCCCCCCAGAATTTCCGAAGAGGCTCGGTGAGAAAATTATCATAATGAATTTTTTCATATTTTTTCTGAATAATAAAGAAATCAACTTAAAAGTTTTGAAAAATTTTCAAACACACAAAATCAAAAGTTTAGCGATAGTGGACTAATAAGAGGCAATGTCTATTGCAGGACACTGATTTTAAAATATAGTGCGACCTTTCAGCTTGTACAGCAATCATAAATATTGGTATATTTCGTAAACATTAACATCTGATAATCGAATTATTTGTTGACAAGAATGAGCGTGCACGCCTTTTCACATCAACTAAGTGAATTGTCTACTTTTACTTTTATTAATGCCCATACGATGATTTTAGATGAAAGAATAATAGAGGGGCCCGTAAATTTTCCTCGCGGCCCGAATTTTCTGTCTACGGTCCTCCTATCAAATCAGTGAAACCGACTGAAGTTTGAGATTATTTATCTGATCGCTTTACCCACCTAATCAGATAACTATAGGGATTCCCGTTTACACTTTTTTAGTCCACATGTAGAGAATATTTTAAGCTTTCTTTGTCCCCCCCCCCCAAAAAAAAGAGAGAGAAAAGCTCTCTTTATTGTTTGAAATCGTTTCTCAAAATACTTTGAAATTACTTTCCTTGTCAAAAATGTATTACAAAAAGTGTAGTTCTATTTAAAATTTCAAAGTTGACACCTTTGGGGCCTCCCCTGAAAGTGCCCCATAATTGAAAATCACCAGAAGAGAAATCTCCTCTGAAATAAAGCAATATGTTGTTTTAGCATTTTTCACAGATTTGAAACCCTTCTGAATAGATTTTTATTTTCACTCACTCTCATTCCTTCTAAAAAGATTTTTTCTGTAAAAAAAAAAAGAAAAAAAATACATACCTAAATATTTTTTTTTTTTAATTTATTTTCAAGTACATACTTTTTACGAGTATAAAATGAAACTAAANAAAAAAAAAAAAATATCTAGAAATATAAAACAATACAAAAATAATAATACTGAATAATTAAGTTTAACAATTAATTTATAAAATTAGAAATTTACATAAATTAAGTCTTCCATGATTGAGTAAAAATTAAAATCATGTTTTTAGTTCATTATTTTCAATAATGAACTTTTGGATATTTTGGAATGACCACGAAAATAAAGAATACGACACCGCTTGTATATAACTTACAGTAACGCAAACGTTTGACGACCAAGTAGATCTTCAAACAAAAATTCAATAAAATTGGTCACAACTCACAAAAAAGTCACCTCCTCTAATTTTGAGAATTTACCAAACGATTCCGTCGATGTGTATAATTAATATTGTCTAGTGGGAAAATTTTGTACTACACCTAAGTTTCGTTAGTTTTTTGGGGTACTTTCGGCCTCGTGAGGACCAGCGTGTAGTGATTCTTTATTGTAGACGAATAGCAGTTGAGACATATTTTAAAAATAAGAGCGTTTCCAAAGCTGCTCAAAGAAGGAAAATATCTTCTTGGTATTTGAGACAGGGACATACACAAGGGGAGGGGGCTGGCCGGCTATAGAACACCCCGATTTTTTTTTCGAGATAAGCCATACAATGCAGTGGCGGATACAGGTCTTCAGTTGAGGGGGGGATCAAGCGTTGAGCACAAATCTGATGTGATATTTAGTACTTATTAAAACAAATTTCTAAAGTCTGTTTTTGAGGGGCGTGGGGCTAAGCTGAGGGGGCGATCGCCCCTACCGGGCCCCCTATATCCGCTACTGATCAAATGTGAAACGCGAGTGTATATAATCAAACATGTACTTCTATTTCAATGTCACGCAGAAAACACTAACTTCTTGAAAGTGTCAAATAACCTGTATATAAAAAATACAGTAGATTTTTCAAACACCCTGTAAAGGCCAGAAAGCTGGATTTTGTGTTATAAGGCAAGTATTGCTTTAGCATGATTGTTTTGCGTGATTATTATTATTACTATAGCAATTGGTGAAAATGGTTACCTAATACTTGATTACTTACGAAAGATATAGGTCAATGTATTTCCATCTGGAGACACACCTATACACAGCCCCCCCCCCCTCAAAAAAAAANGCCCCTGACTTAAGAAGCTACATAATTCATCGAAAATTTGGTACAACATAAGGCGATTTTTATTTACCGCTAAATTATGAAATTGTATTAAAATGAACAAAACAATATGCGAACTATGTTCTATACGTATGTCCACATTTTGTTTTGAAAAAAGTGGCAACTCTAATAACTATGAAAAACCTCTGCCAATGTGACACATGCGTTTATTATTTTACTGTCTAAAAAATACCCCCCCCAAAGTTCTCGNGAGGGGGGTATTTTTTTTCTCTCTTGTGACGATTCCAAACCTGGGCGTAATTAGACCCTACATTTGACATATATACCAAATTTGAAATCTCTCGCTCTTACCACTCTCTTCTTTTTAGACAGGATTAATGAAAACCGCTAAAAAGCGGGCAAACTGCCGAGGGTGTATTCGATTGCACCCAAAAGTTTCGGGGAACAATTAGAGCCCAGATGGGACCTATATACCAAATTTCATTCAAATCAGTCAACGCTAAGTGGCAAAAGTGTTCATCACGACGTACGGCGGACAAACGGATTTATTTGATCGTTTATTGGATTCTACGTACCTTGAAACGTAAAATATCAAATTTTGAGTGGGGGGAATTTTTTTTCGTGACGATTTCAAAGGTTCATTATTGAAAACAATAAACCAAAAAAAAAAGGTCAAATATAAATCGCCTATACAATAAAATTACTGAATAATATTCTTCTGTCGGTCCAAACTCATATACTGTCGAATAAGTCTGGCAATTTCATGCGCTTGATCAGTTTGTATCCTGGCAACTCTTTGTTGAAATAGATTTCCACATTTCAATTCCAAATAAAGAATTCCCGATTCTGCCCGAACTTTTCTCGTTGATATAACATCACTATAAGGTACAGAAGATATCGTTTCATGGGTAATTAAATGTAAGAAATGGACACCATTTTTATTTAAAGCTAAAATTTGTTGATCTCCATTTCGTTTAATGGCGAAGAAACTCGAACCAAACAGAGACCATTTTGATAGAATTTCTAAAAGTTGTGCTTTTGCTTGTATACTGTGTAGAGATTGAATTTGTGTCCAATGACTTTGAACCATTTGTACCCATTGTGCAGGTTTAATGTCTCTTTGTGTTAGAGCAGGTTTTGGTAATAAAAATTTCGTTTCTTTCATTGCTGGAGGATTTGTCATGTCAGCTGCTCTGTGTAAAAGTGCGGCCAATTTGGCAACATCGTACTGAAACAATACGAAAAGCGTGCTTTCAAAGAGAAACAAGAAATAAATATTGAATAATCAAAATTCTCATTTTTTTTTTTTTTTTTAAANAAAAAAAAAAACGCCAAAAACAGAAATAAAACTGCATATTTAGTTCACTGTAAAAAAGTATTAACTTTTGGGGAATAGGGAAATTTTCAATTCTCCTGGAATATGATTTGACATTAAAAAAAAATAAAAAATTAACATTTCATTAGAATTGGTTAAATTGGGATACTAAAAAAAAAGATACTACAAAACTAAAAAAACCATTTTTTTAGTCAAGTGAAGATATAGTAATTTTCAACAAATATTTTTATAGAAGAATCGTAAGATATAATATTGCCAACTTTAATTAATCCGAATCGATATTGTCTAATTATTTAAGTAATTTTCAACCTTCATTATTTCATCAGAAGTTGAATCATTTACATTCTTTTTAAATAAGTTTAAAAAAAGGCCTAAAATTTACAGAGAAATACCAGTGGTGACTAGTTTAGCGAAACCACCACAACTAAGCGAGAGGGGTATAAGGATTTATTTTTTTTCTTCACAAACACAAACTCACACAAAAACATTTGAAGCGTATCCTTTTAAACATATTAATTTCAACGATTAGATAAAATGTTCAAAAAGTTTTATGAATGCGTATCTGATATTTTCAGGTGAATCAGCAGAACCTTTAACGAGTTCCTAAGAAGAAAAAAAAAAGAAGTAGGAAGGTTTATAAACAGGATTTTTGGCTATATATTATGACACCATTGAATATAATGGATCTGACACTGGAGAGATGTGTTGAGGCAATCCAAAATGATTTGTAACCTATTTTAACCCAATTAGAGAGGTTAGGAAACGTTTTTACGGTCATGCCTCTATTGCGTATGTACAACCGTCCAACATGGACCCAAGATGGCCAATAAAAAAACGAGTTTAAAAAGTTTTGAAAAAGTTACCTCAACACATCTCCCCGGTGTAGGACCCCTTACAAACGTACCTATGTACTTCATTAAATATTAAGGAAGTCACCGTGGCAGAGTGTGCAACACACTCGGCTTGCACCAAGGAGTACCGGGTTCGAATTCTGGTCGGTTTAAAAAGTTTTGAAAAAGTTACCTCAACACATCTCCCCGGTGTAGGACCCCTTACAAACATACCTATGTACATATTAAGGAAGTCACCGTGGCAGAGTGTGCAACACACTCGGCTTGCACCAAGGAACACCGGGTTCGAATTCTGGTCGGGACATAACAATGTACAACCGTCCAACATGGACCCATGACGACCAATAAAAAGCGAGTTTTTTTAAAAAAAAGCTGCCTCTGAATATAATATGGGTATGTCAAATCAAATTGAACATATTTTACGGATTTGGTTAGCAAAGTCCAGACCAGTCGAGGGTTCCATGTGGATAAAGGGAATTTTATCACAACTTTCTACTTCGCTTGGAGGGTTCGTACTGTGACCATTCGTTCCTCGATAGTTCTTATCGTAATTTTTCCCTTCAACTTTTGTAGTGTCTTACATTTTTGTGGTCGCCTGGTAATATTTCAATATGCAATATGTAGAGCTTGTTTTGGAACTCGTCTAAACACAATCTGGTAATAAGACCTTAGCTAGAGAAATAAGATTAACCTCAATATACAAAAAGCTCATGAGGTTGAGGTGTAAAGTTGCGTTCAGATTACTCCTGCCCGTGCTCCTGGCACTCGCAATGATCTTGAGACTTGTCAAGCTTCAAGTTGTACTCGTCTGGTTTGTGTAAACTATTCTCCGTCCACATAGCTTGCTTAACTTGTCGCAAGTCCCTTTGATGTACCGAAACCGGACGGATCCTCTCGAGTTCATGGCTCGCGCTGCTCGCATGGCTTATCTATTGACTTGACCTCACGTCTAAAGTACTCGGGAGCCCCGCGAGTACGAGTAGTCTGGGCGCACCTTAAGGATTGATAATTAGATCTCTATTTAGAGACTCATATGTCTCGATATTTGTCTCTTCACCCCCCCCCCCTTGGAGAGGGGGGGTGAAGCTCAAAGAAATGTAGAATACAGAAGTTTTTAGGTATTTTCCTATTCACTATAATAAGTCTTTGATTTCAAATCGTTTAAGGGGGAAAAAACACCAAAAAACCGGCTTGTAAAAATAGGGGGTGGGGTGCTTCCAAATTCTGCGCCCCCCCCCCAATCGAATGTAACTCTCATAGCATTTGTATTTTAAGTGTCACGAATTGTCAGATCTAGCTTTGTTTAGAGCGTGTCCTGCTGACAGAGAAACTTNGGCCCGTAGCACGTGCTACAATTACTACTATTGTTAATCCGGCCCTGTATCTACATACTAAAAGGAATCTGTGTTCCAAATTTGAAAACTTCAGGTTTAGCCATCGTGAAGCTACGTTGATTATCAGTCAGTCAGTATACCGACTGGGCTTTGCGTTTTATAAGTATAGATAAGAAATAAGCAGATCCTGCATCCACCCCTGGTGAGAGATTGAAAGAGGATTTTATACCAACAAAATAAGGGAGTATGAAAAGAGCATTACTATTGTCAGGGTTGGATCTGATTTGGATTGTCAGTCACTTTCATGTATCAATGTACTTGTTAGCCAGCGTTTAATGCACGTTGAATGCACCAGTTCCCGATAGATCACTGAAGTTACGCGACGTCCAGCGAGGTTGTCCTATGTGGGTGTCCACGTGGGTTCGCGCCTTCGTGATGTTGACTATTTTTCCGGCTCAACCCAGACTAAGTGAGGTCAATGTGGGTAGCTGGTTTGCAAATTTCCAGCGAATGGAGGGTAAAACCCCCGTCTTGAATAACCAACATATGTTAAAGAGACGTTAAGCAAAATTAAAAAAAAAAAAATGTACTTGTTTACTTTAAGTACCAATTCAGTGTCGAACCGGCAAGGCGGTGATATAATGGCCTCAAATATTTATGGTGTTTGACTGATAATATAGAGAGAATTACAAATTATTTGTAATGTATTGTAAATTTTTTCGTGTTATCATGTCAAAATTTTTGTGGGCATCACAGCATTACAAGGTAGTCTCACTCCAATATCACTAAGTCTAAGCTATACTTTAACCATTTCCTTATAATTTCCTACTTGTCGCTATTAGCATAGCTACTCAATTGTCCTCAGGAGGCTGAGTTAACCACTAACACAACCAGACCAAGTACAAAATTTGAAAGCTCGTGCCTCTAATAAGGCCCCTGGTAGAGTCTGCTATTCATGAATATTTACCTGTTGATTTTTGTGAAGTTCTGTGGTAACGTCCAGAATGTACTCTTCCTTGGCGAGTGGCATTGTGAATGCATCTCCCTCCACAATGCAATACAGGGAGAATTCCTCCATTTCTAGATCGTTATTTACGTTAATCAGTTGACACATTTCCATACAGATGTCATCAACAACCTGAAAACCCCGAGACCAGGCATCATTAATGTGGAATGCTTTCTAGACTTGAAGTTACGCAAATTGTGGTTGAATGGTTATTACTCATTCTCTAATAGAGACAAACATGGAGATATATGAGTCTCTAAATAGAGACAAATATCGAGACATATAAGTCTCTAAATAGAGACAAATATCGAGACATATGAGTCTCTAAATAGAGACAAATATCGAGATATATGAGTCTCTAAAATAGAGACAAATATCGAGACATGAGTCTCTAAATAGAGACAAATATCGAAACATATGAGTCTCTAAATAGAGACAAACAAGGAGACATATGAGTCTCTAAATAGAGACAAATATCGAGACGTATGAGTCTCTAAATAGAGATAAATATCGAGACGTATGAGTCTCTAAATAGAGACAAATATCGAGACATATGAATCTCTTAAATAGAGACAAATATCGAGACATATGAGTCTCTAAATAAAGACAAATATCAAGACATATGAGTCTCTAAATAAAGACAAATATCGAAACATATGAGTCTCTAAATAGAGACAAATATCGAAATATATGAGTCTCTAAATAGAGACAAATACCGAGACGTATAAGTCTCTAAATAGAGACAAATATCGAGACATATGAGTCTCTAAAATAGAGACAAATATCTAGACATATGAGTCTCTAAATAGAGACTCTGATTATCAAACCCCGAGACTAGTCATCATTAATGTAGAATGCTTTTTAGACTTGAAGTTAGGCAAATTGTGGTTGAATGGTTATTTCTCATTCTCTAATAGACAAGTATCGAGACATGAGTCTCTAAATAGAGACTCTGATTATTAAACCCCAAGACCTTTCTACAGAGGAAACTTTCTTACGACCACCATATCTTAAAGTTTTTTTATTCCTTTCCTTACCGTTGTACTTTTGGTGTTGATAACAGTTTCACTGCCGCCTGGCAATCTATACAATTATTTTTGAATTTCTTCCGGCGGAAACAGCTGTCACCTCTTCTACAGACGGAACGTTCTTACGACCACCATATCTTAAAGTTTTTCTTAAATTCTGAAGACATACGCTTGCAGTTCCTGAAATCAAAACGAAACATTGAAGTTGATTGAATAACAGTGGTCAGGTTCGTCGAGTTAAAATTAGATCCCAATTTGTTCAGTCAATGGATGATCAATGTATGATAGGCTAACTATTGGTTTATTATTTTCAAATAATGAACCTTTGGAATCGTCACGAAAAAAAGTACCCCCCCCCCATCAAAAATTGATATTTTTTCAAATAGAATCTCTTATTTAAAGAATTAGCATTGAAAAATTCGAGTGTATGTATGTGTATAAAACTATAAATAGTAATGAAGGTTGAAAATTACTATATCTTCACTTGATAAATAGTAGGTAGATAATCAAATATTGAACAGAGTAGAAAAAATTAAATTTCTACTTTCATTCTGTCAATAGTGGCATCACCGTGTTCGACGTTAGCCAGATGTATGAGACAACAACTGTAGATAAGTTATAGTCTACAACGAAAATGTTTAATTGCCATCATACATCTGTTCTTGGAGGCTGATAATTGGCATGGCCCCCAGAACCATGACAATCACTGTAATACAATTATGTCAGTAACACAATAAAGAGTTACTTTCTGTGTTATTTTACACCATCAGCTCAGGTGGACTCGGCCCGTGAGGATGTCACCCTCAAGAACTTCTTACAATCACAAGTATGATTTACTTTTCCTCATGGAAAGTAGCCGAAATACAGGGTGCGGCAATTAGTTCTCCCACTATTCAAAAAAATCGTGGGAGAGGAAGTGATAGTGGGAGGAGTGTGGGGTTTGTGATATTCAACACGAAATGATATCTAGTTTTTAGGTGTCGCAATAGTTCGATTGCGCGAGCATCGTGCGTTCGTTGTCAAGCTGATTTTTAAAAAAGAATCCATTATAGCCACTCAGAAGGCGTTTCGCACAAGGTATGGTTTACACTCCACAGATCCATTTCTCGATCGAAAAACAATTTTGAGTTGGATTCACAACTTTAGGACCACATTATCAGCTTTAGGCTGTATGGGGCTACGGCCCATACAGCCAATCGTTCTCCTGAGATTCTGCAGGACATGTTCCCCGGTCGCGTGATCTCCTTACGGCATGCCATTTCGTGGGCCCCTCGCTCGACGGATTTGAGTCCCTGTGACTTCTTCCTGTGGGGTTACCTCAAGGCTGTGGTCTTCAAACATCGCACTGGGACCCTTGAAGAGTTAAAGGAGTAAATTCTTGAAGAAATCATCCAAATTGATGCAGGTAAGCTGACGAGAGCCATGGAAAACTTCCGCGAAAGTCTCCAAATGTGATCACTCGCCAAGGCCGACATTTGGACGACATTATTACAAAACATAGATGAAAAAAAAAAAAGAATACACAAGCTTTTANAAATAGAATACACAAGCTTTCCGAATATAAAATAATTTTTCAAATATCTCATCTCGTTTTTATTTACTAGCTTTTCAAATGTGGGAGAACTAATTGCCGCACCCTGTATGTAGATTGGAAGAAAGATTAATCATCAAATTGACAAAACAAATTGACCTACCAATTTTAATCTCTTAAGAATTACCTACCATGAAATGCTCGCCGTTTGTCATAGGCTGCAGTTTCCAGATATTTTAACAGGAATGGACGTAAAGTATCTGAACAGGTAAAATAAGCAGCCACAATGCTCAGCAAACGCCATCCACGTTGACAACTGTCTGTTTTATTGCTAGTGGTTTGTTTCATAAGTTGACTGTAAACCTCGTCGCGGAGGCTTTCGTGCGTGTGACAATGCTGAAAAATATATTAAACTTAGAGTGAGTGGATAGGCAGACTTAAAAAGAATACTTCCAAGACACCAAGCCAGTCGTAAAAGGTGACTAAAGGAGGGGTCGGAAACGATATCTTTTCCATTACTCCTGCAGAAAGCAAGAAGAAGCTACTGCATTATATGCTTCCTATGTCCCCTGTGGATAGGGAGACTTAAAGAGCATACTTCCAAAACACCCAAATCCATGCCAGTCGTAAAAGGCGACTAAGTGAAGGGTTGGAAATGGTATCCTTTTCATTACCAATGCAGTAAGCAAAGATAAGCTACTACATTATCCGTAAGGATTCTCAAAAAATATCAACAACTGGCGAGTAATTGCAAAACCAACCCCATGGCTGTTAACCTATGATGATGAAAGTGAGTGGACAGCTCACAGAAATCTTACTACATAAAGAAAACACGTGTTTTTCTTGAAATCTTACTATATAAAGAAAACACGTGTTTTTCTTTTTCACGCTACTGAAAAAAAAACATCTTAAACGCTACCAAATCTTTTGAATTTTTTTTTTTGGACATAACAGAGGAAGACAAACGATAGTTTTTATGTCGATTTTCAGATAGATTCTTATGATACTAACTTTGAAAATAAAGCAGCCTCAGTAGCTCAGTTGGTAAGAATGACGGATTCGTAACCAGGAGGCTGTTGGTTCGAATCCAGGCGAAGACAACAAATTTAGTAATAACATGGGGAAGTGCATTGTGACAAAGTATTAGCTTTAACACAAATAAATTCCTCATAACTTTTAAAATAAATTAAAACAAAACACCAAAAACACTATTTATAATTATTTATGAAGAAACTAGTTTCGAATCATTCGATTCATTATCAGTCTAGTCGAGTCTAAGGATGGAAGATGACTGAGGATTGTTCAATAATCAAATTGAAATTGATAAAGCCAGTGACAATATTTTATTTAAAAAAAGTTTTAAACATAGACAGTAAATATATTTTGATGGTACATCGCGTGCCACTACATAGCACGCGTCCAACAATCCGCAGTCAACTTCCATGTTGTTGTTGTAGTAGCGGCTGGAGTATACTGAAGACATAGCTTTGTTGGTGCAAAACATTGTTGATGTTAGACATGGGCGTANATCAAACCCAACTAATCTAGAGTCGTCAGCATTATGGACAGATCCTGTTGGAGAGGCCGCCTTTATTGGTCTGGAGACAGTGAGAGTCGTTTAGAACGTTAACAACAACAACATTGCATTGTACTGATACTGAGTTGTGGTGAATTGTTCGTCCACAAACCGAGCAGTGCCACTAGTCCCGGATTGGTTTCGATTCCGGCCATGACTAGTAATAATTGGAGCAGGCCGGAAATAGTTGCTCCACCGATGAAAAGGCATCGAGTGACAGTGACAGTGACTGCCGTGTGGGTTTGGTGGTCCTTGTCTGGATGTTCTTGTAGAGATCCAGGTCATCCCGGTGCGTAGAACCGACCATCGTAAGGACGAGTCCATCTTCCATCCTTCGACTCGACTAGACTGATGATGAATCGAATGATTCGCAACTAGTTTCTTCATAAATAATTATAAATAGTGTTTTTGGTAAGTGTTTTGTTAATTTATTTTAAAATTTAATAGTTTTTGAAAACTAACATGTTATTCATAGATTTGAATTAGCCAACGATCATACCACGTTGATCATACCACACCAGTTCTCGTCAGATCACTGAAGTTAAACAACGTCGGGCGTGGTGAGTACTTAAATGGGTGACCGCTTGGGAACACCACGTATCGTTGGCTCTTTTTTCCGGCCCAATCCAGACTGGATGAGGTCAATGTGGGTAGCTGGTTTCCAAGTTTCCAGCGAATGGAGGGTAAAACCCCCGTCTTGAATGACCAATAGATGTTAAAGAGACGTTAAGCCTAATTAAGAAAAGAAAAAAAGATTTGAGTTATCTTATTATCGGTACCAAACCAATACATGACAAGAAATTGTGGGCATGACAGGGAAATGTCTTTAAGGTGTCAAGCGAACCAACCGGTGCGTTGATGAGTTCTTACCATTAGTATTGTGTAGACACATTTGACCTCTGTCAGATCTGGTGTTGTCGGTAGATCCCCCATAAATCGCATGATACATTCAAAACATTCAACTGCTATCTCTTGTAGAGGTGGTTCTAATTTGAGAAGTGGCTCAGAGATTGGTACGCACGTGAATTTTACTAAGTCCAGCTGAAAATCAAGGAATGAAAATTTCGATTGTCAAAATACACCAAAAATCACGGTTTATAAATTCATAAAATTTTTGAAAAATTCTGCCTGGTTGTAAATTTTAACAAGATTTTTCAAAATTAAGGCTACAGCCCCCCCTTAAATACGGCCTTGATTGTAAAAATAATGAATGAAAAGAAAAAAGAAAAATTATTGTTGTTGCTGTTGATGACGATGTTCTTGATGTTGTTGTTGCCTTCGTAATTATANGGTACTTGATGACTTTTTTGCTTCCAAAAATCATTTTATCTAGTGTAAATTTAAATTGCCCCTTCCGTGATGCATACTCTTGGAAATTTCTAGGGGGGCAGCTGCCCCCCTTCCTACGCCCATGGTTACTCAGCCGTGTTACTCAGATGGTGTTACTCAGCCAATAATTTTTTCAGATTTTCATATTGTACCATGCATCTTCCATCATACCTAGCCTCAGTTGATACATAATTTTTTTTTCAATATAATATTTCAAAATGACTACAAACATCCTAAATACCATCTCTAAACTTAATCAGAAGTCAGCCTAGATAAAAAAAACAAACACAAACATAGACAGGGCCATCGAGGGGGGTTTGACGGGGGTAATCCCTCGGGCCCGGGCTTTTGGATGGGCCCTTAAGAATTTGTTCATTTGTGTAAATAGACCCGTAATTTTTTAGTCCCGGGCCCGGATTTTTTCTCAGCAGCACTGCACATAGAAAAGAAACAAAGTAAGCGTAGCTAACTAAAGAAAATCTGGCGGAGTTGATTGGTTTTTGTATAGTAAATAGACAATTCTTAGGTCCTTACTTGTTCTCGCCAAGTCCAATCTGAGGAGGACTTTTTATGTGGACCTGTTAATTCTCCAGTCGACGTTTTCATATTTTCAAATTGTTTAAAATGATGGATAGCAAACTGGAGCAGGGAGTGTTTTCCGTCATCTTCGACCTGTGAAGAGAATGAAAAGTGTTAGAAACAAATACTGGTCTAAATTATTCCACTTTATACGACTTTCAAGCACACAGAGTGAACGTAACTGAAACCAATGGGATTGTGAGAGAACAAGAAACAAATACTGGCCTAAATTATTCCACTTTATATGACTTTTAAGCACGCAGAGTGACCGTAACTGAAACCATTGGGATTGTGAGAGAACAAGAAACAAATACTGGCCTAAATTAATCCACTTTAATAAGACTTTCAAGCACACAAGTGACCGTAACTGAAACCATTGGGATTGTGAGAGAACAAGAAACAAATACTGGCCTAAATTATTCCACTTTATATGACTTTCAAGCACACAGAGTGACCGTAACTGAAACCATTGGGATTGTGAGAGAACAAGAAACAAATACTGGCCTAAATTATTCCACTTTAATAAGACTTTCAAGCACACAAGTGACCGTAACTGAAAATCGAAAGTTGGTGTCTGTTTGCTTACTTTTGAGACACCCTGTAGAAATTTTAATTACGCCAAAAAATAGATTAATTTGTGTTAAAACTACATATAAAATTCAATGTTTGACTTACAATTGGTGCAGTGATTTTAGCAGGGACCAATTCAATGTTTGACTTACTATTGGTGCAGTGATTTTAGCAGGGACCAATACATTTTTTGACATACTATTGGTGCAATGATTTTAGTAGTGACCAATTCAAAGTTTGACTTACTACTGGTGTAATGATATTAGCAGGACCAATTCATTGTTTGACTTATTATTGGTGCAGTGATTTTAGCAGGGACCAATTCAAATTTTGACCTACTATTGGTGTAGTGATTTTAGCAGTGACAAATGCACTGTTTGACTTACTATTGGTGCAGTGATTTTATTATTATCTGGTGGAGAAAGTCTATTTTCATGCAACCAAGATTTGGTCATTCGGGATTCATGTTCCAGCTGTATTACGATACCGCCTTCTTTGATGAATGCATGCAACATGGCATGGATCTGACGGGCCCGGGGAGAGTGGATTGGGAACTTCTCTCCTGATTGGAGGACAACTTGAAGTGATGACCCAGTTTTACTCATGACGGACTCAGAAATATCTTCAAGACTGAAAAAAAAAAAAAAAAAAAAAATGTTGGCTAATATAAGAAAAAAAATGTAAATGTATATTTCTTTGTGTTATTATGTCACAATGTTTGTGGGCATCATAGCATTACAAGAGATTTTCAACATTCACTCCAATATCACTAAGACTAAGCTACACATTAACAACTTTCACCTTATAATGCTACCACTTGGCGCTATTACCATAGCTTCTCAATTGTCCTCAGGAGGCTGAGTTACCCCCCAAACAAAACCAGACCAAGTAGAAAATTCGAAAAAAAAAAAAAAAACTTTTTCAAATTTTCGACCCGTCCAGGAATCGAACCCGGAACCTCCTTGGTGCAAGCCGAGTGTGATGCGCACTCTGCCACGGAGATGCTTGTTGACCAATATAAAATCGAGTATGTGCAAGTTTCTTTGTCAATAGACGGACTCGGATACAAAACCTTTTTTTAGGGCGGAGATGTTCGATTAGTCCATGAAAATCTGTGAGTAGTAAGCAAATTGATTGCTCCGAATAAGCGCTCATAAGTCGCCTGACAGAATGTGCATCATACTCGGCTTGCACCAAGGAGGTTCCGGGTTCAATTCCTGTACGGGAAAATTTTACAATTTTTTTTTTCAATTTTTTTGAAAATGACTTCACTGTCAAATCCGAGTATTTGTAAACAACTACATCATCAGCTCATGTGGACTCGATCCGAGAGGATATCACATTCAACTTCTCACAATCTCATGTATAACTTCTCACAATCTCAAGTATAAATTCCCATAATCTTAAGTATAATTTCTCACAATCTCAAGTATAATTTCTCACAATCTCAAGTATAACTTCTCACAATCTCCAGTATATTTCTCACAATCTCAAGTATAACTTCTCACAATCTCAAGTATAATTTCTCACAATCTCAAGTATAATTTCTCACAATCTCAAGTATAACTTCTCACAATCTCAAGTATAATTTCTCACAATTTCAAGTATAACTTCTCCCAATCTCAAGCATAATTTTTAATTTTATTTAAGATAAGTTCAACATGTATCTTGAATCGCATTCTATCGGTGGATTTATGCCTTAGCAAAACTTATTGCGAAATCTCACCTGATATTGTGAAGAACTCTCAAATGGTTCAGATCTAATCTTGCCAGTCTGATACCAGAATGACTGATTGCCATGAGTTGTACGTCAGGATACTGATGTCCTCCCTGGAATATTAAATGAAACGTCAGTAAGACAATGCAGAGAAGGTGGAGTGGGAAAGTGTGTTTGTTGGTTGGTTTGTCCATTTTGCACGCGTCAAAGGATAAGACTGAAGTTCTAAATAAGCTGCTTACACAGTGAAAGTGTCAGTGAAAATGACATTGAGTGTCAGTGACAGTGCTCTCTGATGCCGTACCGTGATCTTCACAGTGATTTGACATGAAAATATCTCCATTGGCTGAGCACGGAGGAAACACTGACGGGTGTTATTAAAACCACTGTGAGATCACTGTCACTGACACTTTCACTGTGTAGTGTGGATGCACCTCCATGCTGCTAAAGTTTTGAATTAGTTTTTGGAGATTAATATAAGCCCCTAGACAATGACTGTAATATAATTACACCAAAAAAAAAAAAAAAAAAAACATAATATTCCAGAGATTTTTTTTTCACTGATCATTCCAGGCGAGGGTTTTACCCTAGTTTCGCTGGAAACTTGAAAACCAGCTACACACATTTACCTCATCCAGACTCGGTTAGGCCGGAAAATAGCCAGGATCACGAGAAATGCTAAATATTCTTGAAAAGTACATTAACCAATGGCGTGCCATATCCAGAACAGCTCGTTTGGTGCTCGCTTTATGATAATACTTACTGAAATGCTAAATATTCTTGAAAAGTACATTAACCAATGGCGTGCCATATCCAGAACAGCTCGTTTGGTGCTCGCTTTATGATAATACTTACAGAAATGCTAAATATTCTTGAAAAGTACATTAACCAATGGCGTGCCATTTCCAGAACAGCTCGTTTGGTGCTCGCTTTATGATAATACTTACAGAAATGCTAAATATTCTTGAAAAGTACATTAACCAATGGCGTGCCATATCTAGAACAGCTCGTTTGGTGCTCGCTTTATGATAATACTTACAGAAATGCTAAATATTCTTGAAAAGTACATTAACCAATGGCGTGCCATATCCAGANAAATCTGGTGTGAACATCACACGACTTTCCTTATCTATAAAAAAAGAAGAAAGTATTGTAATGGGCTGACATTTTCGATGTCGAGTTTTCAATGCCAAAACAAGTTTCGATGTCCCCAGACCGGAAATACAATTATATATTACACATCTTGATATATTACACTTCAACCCAAGTTGTATTTTTCAATTTCTTATATGAAATTGATATGAATTGGCATCAAATTTCAATTTCTAGCTCTTTCCATTCTGGTTTAAGGTAGAACCGCCAAGAAGAGCCCTTCAACCTCTAATTAGCAGCCAACAATATATTACACTTCAACCTAAGTTGTATTTTTCAATTTCTTGTATGAGATCGATATGAATAAGCCCCAAGTTTAAAGTTCTAGCTATTACCGCTCTCATTTTAAGCAAGATATGCGAAAATCGCTAAAAAGCGGCATAAAACCGCCAACGGTGTATTCGATTTTCACCAAAAGCTTATTTTGCCGTTCATCGCATAAAACTGATATACATACCAAATTTCAAGTCTCTAGCACTTTTTGTTCTTGAGATATCTTGTTCACAGACAGACGGACAGATAGACACACACACGGACCAATGGCTGAAACGAATTTCACCCGACCAGGATTCGAACCCGATACCACCCTCGAAAAAACCTTCTTCAAATTTTCAACCCGTCCAGGATTCTAATCCGAGACCATCCTCGAAAAAACCTTTTTTCAAATTTTGGACCCGACCAGGATTCAAACCCGATACCACCCTCGAAAAAATCTTCTTCAAATTTTGGACCCGACCAGGATTCAAACCCGATACCACCCTCGAAAAAACCTTCTTCAAATTTTGGACCCGACCAGGATTCGAACACGATACCACCCTCGAGAAAACCTTTTTCAAATTTTAGACCCGACCAGGATTCGAACACGATATCACCCTCGAAAAAACCTTTTTTCAAATTTTCGACCTGACCAGGATTCGAACACGATACCACCCTCGAAAAAACCTTTTTCAAATTTGCGACCCGACCAGGATTCAAACCCGATACCACCCTCGAAAAAACCTTTTTCAAATTTGCGACCCGACCAGGATTCGAACCCGATACCACCCTCGAAAAAACCTTCTTCAAATTTTGGACCCGACCAGGATTCTAACCCGATACCACCCTCGAAAAAACCTTTTTCAAATTTTAGACCCGACCCGGATTCGAACACGATACCACCCTCGTGCAAGCCGAGGCCGATGAACGCTCTACCAGGTGGTAATTACCTGCATCATTTCTGATCGTTCTTCTGGAGATATCCTTGGTGATGGTTTTGTCAACGTATCCGCCACTATTTGACAGAACACTAAATGTAACACCAACGGACTCGACACTGATTCCTTTGGAGAGAACACCTCTTTCCTGACATTCAACTTCCATGTGATCCGATTATAAGTGAAATACGCGGTACTCAGAGGGGGAAACAGTTGGGTTTTGGCAACATCGTTTGTGTTATTACTATGATGAGATGCCATTACAGGATGGGGAACATTGTTTGTGTTGGGAGAAGTTGGGGTGTGGTTGTGTGAATGATTATGATGAGAAGAGTCGTTTGGGGATGAAAACTCAGACGTGTCTTCCACTGAAAAAAGAAGAAGATTTTATTAACAACATAGGTTAACAGCCGTGGGGCTGGTTAGTAATAACTCGCTATAAATTGTTGATACTTGAGAATCCTTAGCTTCTCCTTGCTTTCTGCATGGGTAATGTAAAAGATATCGTTTCCGATCCCTCCTTTAGTCGCCTTTTACGACTGGACTTGGGTGCCTTGGAAGTATTTTATTTAAGGCTGGCATGGTACCTGTCTTAGTAGTTCAGTGGTCGCCTGGTAAACAGGAGGGCGTGGGTTCGATCCCCAGCAGAGGCAGGATTTTTTCCTCATTAATTTGAATATTTGATCACCTAAAAAATAGAGCTCTAAGGGATAGGTGGTAGAAAATGCCTCGGGCATTAACCTCGTCTAGTGGTTGGTTACCTTCCACTCAAGAATCTATTTTTTTTTTTTTAAGTTCCCCTATCTACAGAAGACTTAGGAAGGATATAATGCAGTAGCTTCTCCTTGCTTTCTGCATGGGTAAATGGAAAAGATATTGATTCTGACCCCTCCTTTAGTCACCTTTTACGACTGGCATGGACTTGGATCCACAGGGGAAAAGTATTTATTACAGAAATGAAAATGTTATTGTTCAGGCTTTCGGTGACATTCACGAAGAACAGGGCCACAGGGTCACTACAGGGTGAGTCATTTTAAAGGGCATAGTCAAATCTCTAACTGTTAGAGATAGTAAAATAAATGGTACGGAAAACCGTACTAGACTTTCTCTTCCTTAATCATTCCATCAGACTACTACCGAATGTAGATGTTGCTCTTCTTAAGTTTGAAGTCTTTTAGTGATATTATTGTTATATTTCTATTTTCTGTTGATGTTGACCATTATTTTAAAAAGATTTTGCAGCCTTGCGGACTCTTTAGTGACAGTATTATTTTAAAAAGATATGGCAGGCTTCGGCTGTGGACATTGTTCTTTAGTGACAGTATTATTTTGAACGATTTTGCAGCCTTCGGCTGCGGACTTTG
>JAAEEI010039773.1:1228-18340 GCA_012654025.1 Pachypsylla venusta
GGGACCCTACGGTTTTCCCCGGAGTCATACCCCAACTGTGAATTTTTTCATGTAATTTCCGTTTGTTTTTTTTCTGATTAGAGTTCCGTTTTTTTCCAAAGTGACAAATGCGCCCAATTATTACTTAATTAGTGGACAATACACCCTACGTCCTTATTTATTTAATAAATAGATAAACGTTTTTCCTATGTATTGTTTTCCTAAATATAATTAATTTTAAGTATATATATTATTATTGATTTATTATTATATTCTCCTCTATGTACCATTATAATTATATTATTTAGATTATTTATTTTATCTTTGATCAAATCAAAAGAAATTTTTTGAGAACTTATAAAATAAATATATTATGTTTAATTTAAACTTAAATCTTTATTTTGCTGACAGTGTTTTTATTTTGGTTTATTATTTTCAATAATGAACCTTTGGAATTGTCACGGAAAAAAAAATTACCCCTCCTCAAAATTTGATATTCTACGTTTCAAGGTACGTATAATCCAAAAATTGAATAAAAAAAAAATCCGTTTGTCCGCCATACGCCGTGATGGGCACTTTTGCCACTTCGCGTTGACCGTTTTGGATGAAAATTGGTATTTAGGTCCCACATGGCTCTAATTGTGCCCTGAAACTTTTGGGTTCAATCAAATTTACCGCTGGCGGTTTTTACCGCTTTAAAGTGGTTTTCATTAATCCTGTCTAAAAAGAGGATGAGAAGAGCCACAGACTTCAAATTTAGTAGCAAAAAAAATCAAAATTTTGGCGCTCTAGTAGTAAACTAATCTCCATTATAATTCTTTCCTACAAGTAAATTAATAAATTGTGTAAACGAAGCTTATATTATAATTTGTAAAACTCTGTGGCCAATAAAATGTCTTCATATAAAATGTGTGATTCTTTGTAAAACATTATTCTATTGGTGTTATTGATTAGATAAGTAAAAGAGGATTGCGCAGAAAACGTTCTTGCACTTACTGCGCAACTGCGCATTTGTAATCAGCAATCAACATCCCCCCCCCACTATCTCCTCATGCTGCTCATTGCTTGATTGCTCTAGGGATGGGATTTTCGACTCACTTAGGTGATCGATTCACTTAGATTAATCACTCGGCTCATCAAGATGTTTGATTCGGCTCATCGAGATAAGGCGACTCTCGTCGAGTGACATTTTTTTTTTTTTTTAATTTGGCTTAACGTCTCTTTAACATCTATTGGTTATTCAAGACATGGGTTTTACCCTCCATTCGCTGGAAACTTGCAAACCAGCTACCCACATTCACCTCATCCAGCCTGGGTTGGGCCGGAAAATGAGCCAACGATACGTGGTGTTCCCAAACGGCCACCCATCCGAGTACTAACCACGTCCGACGTTGGTTAACTTCAGTGATTTGACGGGAACTGGTGTATTCAACGTGGTATGATCGTTGGCAAGAGTGACAATTTAAAAAGAAAACCTATTTGATCAGAAAGACATAATAAAACCATAATGACGTAGGTAATATAATACTTTATCTTCACTTGACTGTAAAATTATTAAAGAGGTTGATTAAAGCTGACTAGTTTCGTGCTCTGAACACATCATCAGAGCTTAGTTGAACGAGCTTCGTTTAACTAAACTTTATTACCTACCTCATTATGGTTTTACTTGACATAGTATCCAAATTAAACAAATTATCTACATTGAATGCTCAAAGATACTTTCGGTCATCAGGCTTGAATTTTATTTAAGGAAATCAGGCTTGAATTTTATTTAATTTTGTGATAACCAATATTGTATCGTCCTTTGGGCATTCTTGACTCCTGAAACTTGAGCTCTGTAGACCTCAAAACGTGTTTTGACATTGAAAACTGGACATCGAACATTTCTGCCCATTACAATACACGCTGAATACACCAGTTTCCGTTAAATCACTGAAGTCCAACCGCAAACCAAGGTTGCCATAGTATCCATAGAGAGACTGCAGGCTCGCTTTGTTAGGATCCTTTTCAACAAAGAAAATAATTTCTATCCCCTCTACCCACACTACATTGTGTATGGGTTATTGATTGATCACCTCCAACTTGACTCCTTGGAGACGAGAAGAAGAAAAGACGCACAAATCAAAAATTTGTGAAGGTTCGGTCAATCATCAATATGTGGTTGAACGTGTTTCTTTGAGGATACCAGATCCAAGGATCAGGTCTTCCGGAGGTATCTTATTCAAGGTCCCCAATAGTAGGGAGACTTATATGTTCAAGACCCCTATAATAAAAGCAATGTTCCTCTACAACAATATGCCGGTGAAGCCGGAAAAACTCTAAGACGGTAGAGATCCTTCGACCGTCAGTAATTGCTGCATTTGTGTCTGAATCTCGCCGACATAGATGTAGTGTAGACGCTATAATAAAAAATAAAAATAAAAAAAAACGTACCGTGTGTATGTCCGTCGTGCATTCGCGCCTCGTGATGCTGGATATTTTTCCAGCCCAACCCAGACTGGATGAGGTCAATGTGGGTAGCTGGTTTGCAAGTTTCCAACGAATGGAGGGTAAACCGCCCGTCTCGAATGACAATTTGACCAATAGATGTGAAAGAAACGTTTAGCCAAAAAAAAAAAGCTACTCGTGAATCGACTCGTTGAAGAGTCGATTCTTTTCAAAAAAAATGATTCGACTTGTGAGTGAGTCGACTCGTGAGTGACTAGCACATCTCTAGATTGCTCATTCTTTGTTGTTGAATGGTATTGCTATTGTTGTGCGACTTGTGCGGTGTCTGTTTAGTAGTTTATATTTCCACTATTTAAATTAAATTTTCATCTGAAATTTCTGCTTGATACCCTATTGTGAATTCTCCACTATTTTCTGTTTAATTCTATTTGCTAGATTTTTCTTTCTAGCTATGACATTTTTAGTCTGAACTTTTGACTCCTAAGAATTGAGTGTAAAAGATGCTAAAACATTTTGTCAGTACTCTTGTGAACAATTCTAAAAATGGACACATATCAAGTTTATTGATTCGTAGGGTGGGGATTTGTCAAGGTGGAGTTAGTTCAAATTGTTTTTGTGTTGCACACACTCGTTCATTTCAGTTCAGCTTGCCACGTAGTAAAGAGAAAGATAGGAAATATTACGTACAGACTTCATTGCCCAGGGATGAAGGAACAGAAGGCGAAAACACGGTTGGAATTGACCGTCATCATAGGTAAGTGAAAATATTTTCTTGTACAGTAGAACACTTGAGTAACATTTTTTGACCGCGATCTGTAATATCCTCATTCTTCATTCTTTTGATTCCCATTTTTAGTTTGTAGTAAATTCCTATTCATTGTATGTCCTCCATATTGATTAATTTTTGCATTTTTCAAGTTCTGCTTTCCAATTCCACAGCTTTGACGTTATTTCTAAAATGATGGATGTCAAGAAATTAATATTTTTCGTGGGAATACTTCAGGTAAAACGTTTTTCCTATTTTAGAAAGACTTGTTCGAAAACGTGCCACACCCTTCTAATGACCTATTTGACCTTCTATTTCAGGAGAAAAGATATTTTTCCCAACGAAGATACTCCCAACGTGATATTTGATGGACTGAAATTCAAGGATTTGCCTATTGTTAACATAAAAGTCTCAAAGAATAACACAATTATGACTTTAGCAGACGGAAATGGTGAGTTTTCTATGACCTAGATTTGTCCTTGGAAAATATTCTTTGTCCCATTTTTAGTTTGTAGTAAATTCCTATTCATTGTATGTCCTCCATATTGATTCATTTTTGCATTTTTTAAATTCTGCTTGCCAATTCCACAGCTTTGACGTTATTTCTAAAATGATGATGTCAAGAAATTAATATTTTTCGCGGGAATACTTCAGATAAAACGTTTTTTTCCTATTTTAGAAAGACTTGTTCGAAAACGTGCCACACCCTTCTAATGACCTATTTGACCTTCTATTTCAGGAGAAAAGACATTTTTCCCAACGAAGATACTCCCAACATGATATTTGATGGACTGAAATTCAAGGATTTACCTATTGTTAACATAAAAGTCTCAAAGAATAACACAATTATGACTTTAGCAGACGGAAATGGTGAGTTTTCTATGACCTAGATTTGTCCTTGAAAAATATTTTTTGCTTTCTGACTTGAGCCTATTCTGTTAAGACTTTGCCATAGGTAGAATTGTGTTCTTTAAGAGCACGTTGAGGATTATTGCTTTTAGTGAGCAGTTTTTTTATGTTCACACTTTACATAGGTAATGACGTGGCATTTATAGACATGCACATGCTGATGCAATCACTGTATCAATTTTTTTTTTTTTTTTTGCGGAGTACATTTTTAGATATTATTCTAATTGTCTTTGATATTTCAAACCTGTGCTTCACTCATGTTCCATCTATATATTTTCATCGTGAAAGCTATCTATCGAAAGGCTTAATATGCTTATCAAATCTTACAGAGATCTCTTACGTGACCTCATTATTTTAGCGACGTGTATTATTGTTTAGGCCACTCCACACTTAATTTTCAAAACAAAAATATATTCAAATTTTTACGAGAAAATTCCAACCGATATCGTTTTTGGATTTCAATCGTATTACACGTATTTGAAATAGAATAATGTTGTGATGTTCAAATCAATATAATAGGGGAATGCCCATCCTGTAGATTCCACCTTTTGTTGCTCCACCACGAGGCCCTGGATAGCTGAATCATACAAAGTTATCGATATTGAGCATGGTACAAACAAACGTAGAAAAAAAAGCGAAAACTAGACTTGACTTCGTTATTTTTACATTTTTTATTGTTCCAACAAGTACCACTACATAGTTAGTGCTCCCCCTCTTTTGAGGCTTACTTAATTTTTATAGGGCGAAACAAAATTCACTTGAAATTTATTTTTTCCCTTTTAAAATCTCTGGTCATGAATGGCTTCAATAAAAATACATAGAATAGGTTTTTTTTTTTTTTTGTCGTACAGAATGCATTAGAGAACAGCTTCTAATTCAGATCTTATGAAATCTTGTTTAAACAGTTCACTTATTCAAAACTTAGAATTTTAGAAAAATTTGCATAAAAATGCCCACTCTTGTATGGGAAACATTAACTGTTCAATGAGCTAATATCTTCCGCCACCTGTTTCAGATCAAAGTTACATCGCGGTTACTGTTTGATTAGAACCATCTCATTTTCCTATCATTGATTTTACGGCTCTTAAAAAATCTTCCCGTTGATATATTTCAATTGAAATTTTCATTTTTTCTCTTTTCCTTCAGGTGTTATCAAATTGATAAGATCTTGTGGAATGGAAGGTTTCAAAAATGCTAGAAAAGGGACCAACATTGCAGCTCAAGCAACAGCAATCACCTTAGGGAAGGTAAGTCATAATTCTCATCATTAAAAGAGCCGTCATGCCCTGCGACTTTCCTAACGAAGTGTTGGAGTTTATCAACTCCTAACTTATGATTATCACCACCGGGAACACACTAAATCAGTCCCACTCAAAAAAAAATTCTTTTCCCCTTTATCAGTTTTATTGGAGTGAGGAACATTTTTTACCCCAGACGGTCTTCTTCAAAAAGTGGAATTGAATAAATGTTAGGCAGTTAGTTCAATTCTTCTGACGCGGCGTAAAAAATCCTATAGCTTTCAATTACAGTGGACAGTGTCTGGACCCAATCGGTTGAAGTTAATGTTATTACTACAATGTATTATAAATTATACCCTTCCTAAGTTACCGATCTTCTTTGTTGAACAACATCGCACGAGGTAAATATTGGTTGGATACTCACGTAGATTCACTGAGAACAACCATCGTTAATCACACTAGTGATTCATTCTGCTTCTTTTTGCACTTACAAAATTCCTTACGAATTATTTAAGGCTCGATATTATTGTTTTTTCTCCCTTCATTTCTTTTGAAAATCGGCGCTGTGTCTAATTTTGTTCATTTCTGTCTTGTTTCAGAAATCACTTGACATGGGTGTTAGCTCTGTTAGAATAAATGTTCAAGGTCTAGGGCCTGGGCGATTGGTGAGTTACCTTTTCTTAATACTATTCTATCTTGAATGGAAATATTTTCCGTGATAATTTTATAATTTTCAAAGTTTTTTTTTTCTTTCAGTGGGAGCTAGTAGTACGTTTATTTTAATACTGGGTGGATTGAATGTTAGTGAAAAGAAAATTGAAAAAATATGAACCTAAAACTTTCAAATACAATGAAGTTTTTTGAGTGTCTGAACATGATATCCATACAAAAAAAAAAAAAAAAAAAAACAATAGGGGCAAGGTTAGATTACGATTTTTATGTCTGAGGCATTTTTTACCACCTAATATTTAGTGCTCTACCTATATTTATGTCTTCAAATTCTCAAATGAGGAAATTCTGCCTCGGCTCGGGAGTGAACTCACGCCATTCTGTTTACCGAACGAGTGCTTAACCACTATGCTACCGATGCAGTTAGTTGTGCAGAACGATTTCAAAGGAAAATACATTTTTGTAGTTCACTGAGAAAGTTGTTGAAAAAACGTATTGATTTGTAAACGTGGTACAGATTACAAGGACTGACATTTACTGTTAAAAATCTCACTATTTAAATAACTGGACCCAAGTATAGCGGATTATTAATAGGAAGTGCATTCAATTTATCAATCATCAGAATTTTTCATTTAACTATCAATGATATACGAAAATTTTGAATTATTTAGTATATGTTATGCAAGATTAGCGGAAATCAATAGGAAGTGAAATTCTGGCGTTCATTTTATCATCAGAATTATTAACAGATTTTTTTTTTAAATTTAATTTCAGTCATCTATGAAGGGTCTAGAAATGAGTGGTCTAAATATTGTTTCAATCACAGACTCTACCAGATGCTCTCCGTGTCCGCCCAGACCAAGAAAACAAAGAAAACTCTAATCGTCAACTCTCATCAAGGTAGAGAATCTCTTTTTAGTTATTCCCGTTGCTTTAAGTCTTCAGTTGTTTTTCCATTAATTGGAATTTATTAGAACAAGATTGTTCTGGTTGAATATTTTTTCACACTTTATTATAAATTAAAAATGGGAAATTAAATTATTTCCACGTGATGTTACGGGATGAACCCGTATCAATCCTGAAGGAACTTCAAATAATGCTTTAAGAACTAGTAAAAAAAAAACGATGGATACTAACTACTTCCGTCCAGTTCTTACCATTCAGTTTAATTATTATTAAATTTGTTTAAGTTTTAGTGATATTATTTTTAATAAAAAAAAAAAATCAACTCTTGAAAGTATTTCTCGAACTCCTCATANTTTAGAACAATATGCCAGTTTTAGTAATCTATTTAAACGGATCTTTTTGGTGTTGGTCATTTTGATAGACGTAGCCATTTAAACCGCTTTCAAAAGATACATTTTAAAAATTAATAATCTAACGGATAATTCTTTGGACACCAGTTCTACAACACTGATTATTTTATCGCTCTTTCAAAATGGTTTTTTTTTTTAGTGTTGAGCATTAGTACGACATTGATCGTTTGAATGGCTAAGTCGTTTGGTCATTTCGTGTAAAACTGGACTTGGAAAGTCCAGTTCTAGTTTTGATTGTATTCCTGTGGTCGCATCGAACGGAATTCTTAGAAAATACGCCTCCTTCATAAATGGTGAATTTAGATCCCATCAGATCAATTTGACTTAACGAAATTGGCCTTATGACTTTTTTGACTCATTGATCGAGGGTAGTTTGCTTCCAGCCTAAGTCTAAAAATGTTTATTGGGAGATTTAAACTGTTACATTTTGGTAAATCATGATTTAGAGATCATTTGTAAGCTGTGTAATACAGACGAAAATATATTTCTCTCTGTATTCGCTTTTCTCTCTGTACTTGGTTGCATTGCTAGGTCGAAATTAATTTTAATTTTCATATACCTTACCTTTGTAGTTTTTTTTAAGCGAGATATTTTATTTATTAAGAAAAGCAAACTGAGTAAGTAAAGGTAGCGTTGATATTCAGAGATATTGCATAACACAATAAACTGTAGATATTCTATTGAACCTAATGAGAAAATGTTGTCCAACAGTGGTCCAACATGTTGCATGTTTCCAAAAATATGGAACATTTCTTAGAAACCGTGGACCGTGTACCGTGTCGACAACATCGCAAGTTTAAAAGCAGGGTCCACACTTATGTTGTAAATGTTGGCCGGCATATGTTGTACACATTTGCAACATAAGTGTGGACCCTGCCGATGTTGTCCAACACGGCACACGGTCCACACTTTCAATATTTCTATAAAGCAGGGTCCACACTTATGTGTTGGGCAACACGAAGCGTCTACACTTAATTTTTAGTGTGTACCTATAATGTTGGTTTGTTTTCACATAGTTTCAATTTAGACCTGTGTGATATTCAAACTTGCGATGTTGTACGACACGGTCCACACTTTCAATGTTTCTATAAAGCAGGGTCCACACTTATGTGTTGGGCAACACGAAGCGTCCACACTTAATTTTTAGTGTGTACCTATAATGTTGGTCTGTTTTCACATAGTTTCAATTTAGACCTGTGTGATATTCAAACTTGCGATGTTGTCCGACACGGTCCACACTTTCAATGTTTCTATAAAGCAGGGTCCACACTTATGTGATGGGCAACACGAGTCCGACACGGTCCACAGTTTCAATGTTTCTAAGAAATGTTCCATATTTTTGGAAACATGCAACATGTTGGACAACATTTTCTCAACATGTCCATACTTTTGTTGCAATGTTGTACAACATTTCCAACATAAGTTTGGACCCGGCTTAATCATTTTAAAGAATGAGGCGATAATTGTTCATAGTTACGCTCAAAACTTACGACGATTAAAACTATCCAGGAAGGGGCATGAATAAAAGTGGAAAAATTGCCCTTTAATTTGTTTTTAAAATTTATACAGGGTACTCGAGAAAAACGTTACAAAAATTAAACAGCTTATAAAACAAAATATTTCCAACAATAAATACGCCTGATGTACAATCCACTTTTTTTGGCTTGCAAGATGGCGGACATCAATGTGGGCGTATTTATTGTTGGAAATGATGTTCTCCACAATTGTTTTTTTTTTTCCACTTTTTTCTTAACTACCCTTCTATTTAAAAAGTTAATTCACTTTATTACTTCTTTTTAAATAAATGAGTCATGATTTCATCAATCCCATTTATTCATTTTTAAACCGGGTTTGCAAAGATAACTTGTTTTTCTTATCTGGTTTTCCAAATTATCCTATTAACTCCAGTTGTTTGCTTAAATTATTCACTTCTACTTTTTAACTTCCAAGTTGTTCGTATCTGGTCTTCCAAATAATCCTTAAGTTGTTTGCTTAAATTATTCACTTCTACTTTCTAACTTCCAAATTGTTCTTATCTGGTCTTCCAAATTATCCTATCAACTTCAGTTGTTTGCTTAAATTATTCACTTCTACTTTCTAACTTCCAAGTTGTTCTTATCTGGTCTTCAAAATTATCTTATGAACTTAAGTTGTTTGCTTATATTATTCACTTCTACTTTCTAACTTCCAAATTGTTCTTATCTGGTCTTCAAAATTATCTTATGAGCTTAAGTTGTTCGCTTATATTCACTTCTACTTTCTAACTTCAAAGTTGTTCTTATCTGGTCTTCCAAATTATCTTATGAACTTAAGTTGTTTGCTTAAATTATTCTCTTCTACTTTCTAACTTCCAAATTGTTCTTATCTGGTCTTCCAAATTATCCTATTAACTTCAGTTGTTTGCTTAAATTATTCACTTCTACTTTCTAACTTCAAAGTTGTTCTTATCTGGTCTTCAAAATTATCTTATGAACTTAAGTTGTTTGCTTAAATTATTCACTTCTACTTTCTAACTTCCAAATTGTTCTTATCTGGTCTTCCAAATTATCCTATTAACTTGAGTTGTTCGCTTATATTATTACTTCTACTTTCTAACTTCAGTAGTTTGTATCTTGATATAGTGGAATATAACTTCAATAGTTTTTTTTTATGTATTTTAATTTATGAAGCCGAAATTCAGGTACCTCAGTAAGTTCTGGGTTTGCAACTGCTCTCCAAAAATTCGTTTTTTAATTCTACTGCATTTGTGAGCACCTTCAGAAATAACTTTTGAACTTCATTTGTCTGATTTATTCAGTTCACACCTGAGTTAACCACATTTATTAGCTTATGTTCTTCAGATCTAACTTGTTAACTTCATTTGTTTGCATATGTTCTTCAGACTCATCGGGTGTTTGCGTTTTCTTTTTTAAATTTTAACTACATTTTGAATTTCACTTGTTAGCAGCTATGTTAACTTCATTTGTTTGCATATAGACATTAGGTATAACCTCATATCAGTTGTTTGAATTTTTTAAACAACATTTTTAAGCATCTATTACTCAAAGATAATTTCTTTTTTACATATGCATGTTTTTAAACAAAACTTTTTAACTTCATCGAGAACCTTTTCTTTTGATATTACTTCTGAACTTCAGATATTAGCATGTTTTTTTTTTTTTAATCAAACGAAACTTTTTGGTTTTATTTGTTCATAGTTATTTTTAGTAATAACTTGTTAACTTCATTTCTTTGTACTTTTTCTTTGAAGATAATTATTCACTTCAGTTTTTAAAAAAATAACTTGATTTTTTTAAACCAGTTCTTGAGAGATAAATTGTTAATTTATTTTGTTTCAATCTGTTCTTAGGGATAAAGTGTTAACTTCATTCGTTTCCGTTCTTAAGAGATAGGCAAAGTTTTAATTTTGTGCTAGCAGCTGTTTTACAGCGATAACTTCTGTACTTCAAACGAAACATGTTAACTTCATTTGTTAACATTTATTGTTTGTTTTTTAAGAATTTGTTAACTTCATAATGATTTATTCATTTCAGTTTTTTAAACATAACTTGAAAAATATGTAGTTTGTTCTTCAGAGATTAGAGGTGCTAAACCAACTCGTTAGAGAGAACGTGTTAACTTCATTTGTTTGCACATTTCTTCAAAGTTAACATGTTAACTTCATTTGTTTGCACAGTTTCTTCAAAGTTAACGTGTTAATTTCATTTGTTTGCACAGTTTCTTCAAAGTTAATATGTTAACTTCATTTGTTTGCACAGTTTCTTCAAAGTTAACATATTAGCATCATTTGTTAGCTCCTGCTCGTCGGTGATACATCAGTTACGTTAACATCAGTTGCGTTCGCCAGAGATAACACGTCAACTTCATTTGTTTGCACCTGTTTTTCAAAGTTAACATATTACCATCGTTTGTTAGCACCTGCTCGTCGGTGATAGCTTATTATCTTCATTAATTAGCACCATTACTTTACGTTAACATCAGTTGCGTTCGCCAGAGATAATACGTCAACTTCATTTGTTTGCACCTGTTCTTCAAAGTTAACATATTACCATCATTTGTTAGCACCTGTTCGTCGGTGGTAGCCTATTATCTTATTAATTAGCACCATTGCTTTACGTTAACATCAGTTGCGTTCGCCAGAGATAACACGTTAACTTCATTTGTTTGCACAGGTTTTTAAAGATAACATCGATTATGAGCACATGTTCGTCAGAGATTAACTTCATTTGTTTGCACCTGTTCTTCAAAGATAACATGAAAGCATCAGTTGTTAGCACCTGCTCGTCGGTGATAGCTTATTGTCTTCATCAATTAGCACCATTGCTTTACGTTAACATCAGTTGCGTTAGCAGATATAACACGATAACTTCATTTGTTTGCACATGTTTGTCAGAGATAACTTATTAGCATCAGTTGCTATCATTTGCTCTTCAAATTTTACTTGATAACATAGTTGCTATCACCTGCTTTTCAAAGTGAACTTGTTAACATCAGTTGTTGGCCCCTGCCCGTCAGATATAATTTTTTAACATCAGTTGGCACCTGCTCTTTAGTTAAACATGTTAACTTCATTTGTTGACCACCTTCAAAGTTAACACGAGTCATAAGTACCTGTTCTTCAAAGTGATCATCTTAACATAAGTTGTTAGCACCTGCTCGTCAGAGTTAACTTATTAACTTCATTTGTTGACCACCTTCAAAGTTAACACGAGTCATAAGTACCTGTTCTTCAAAGTGATCATCTTAACATAAGTTGTTAGCACCTGCTCGTCAGAGTTAACTTATTAACTTCATTTGTTGACCACCTTCAAAGTTAACACGAGTCATAAGTACCTGTTCTTCAAAGTGATCATCTTAACATAAGTTGTTAGCACCTGCTCGTCAGAGTTAACTTATTAACTTCATTTGTTGACCACCTTCAAAGTTAACACGAGTCATAAGTACCTGTTCTTCAAAGTGATCATCTTAACATAAGTTGTTAGCACCTGCTCGTCAGAGTTAACTTATTAACTTCATTTGTTGACCACCTTCAAAGTTAACACGAGTCATAAGTACCTGTTCTTCAAAGTGAACATCTTGACATCAGTTGTTAGCACCTGCTCGTCNTATTAACTTCATTTGTTGACACCCAAAGTTAACATCAGTCATTAGTACTCGTTCTTCAAAGTGAACATGTTAATATCAATGTTTAGCAGCTGCTCGTTAGAGTTAACTTATTAACTTCATTTGTTGACACCCAAAGTTAACATCAGTCATTAGTACTCGTTCTTCAAAGTGAACATGTTAATATCAATGTTTAGCAGCTGCTCGTTAGAGTTAACTTATTAACTTCATTTGTTGACACCCAAAGTTAACATCAGTCATTAGTACTCGTTCTTCAAAGTGAACATGTTAATATCAATGTTTAGCAGCTGCTCGTTAGAGTTAACTTATTAACTTCATTTGTTGACACCCAAAGTTAACATCAGTCATTAGTACTCGTTCTTCAAAGTGAACATGTTAATATCAATGTTTAGCAGCTGCTCGTTAGAGTTAACTTATTAACTTCATTTGTTGACACCCAAAGTTAACATCAGTCATTAGTACTCGTTCTTCAAAGTGAACATGTTAATATCAATGTTTAGCAGCTGCTCGTTAGAGTTAACTTATTAACTTCATTTGTTGACACCCAAAGTTAACATCAGTCATTAGTACTCGTTCTTCAAAGTGAACATGTTAATATCAATGTTTAGCAGCTGCTCGTTAGAGTTAACTTATTAACTTCATTTGTTGACACCCAAAGTTAACATCAGTCATTAGTACTCGTTCTTCAAAGTGAACATGTTAATATCAATGTTTAGCAGCTGCTCGTTAGAGTTAACTTATTAACTTCATTTGTTGACACCCAAAGTTAACATCAGTCATTAGTACTCGTTCTTCAAAGTGAACATGTTAATATCAATGTTTAGCAGCTGCTCGTTAGAGTTAACTTATTAACTTCATTTGTTGACACCCAAAGTTAACATCAGTCATTAGTACTCGTTCTTCAAAGTGAACATGTTAATATCAATGTTTAGCAGCTGCTCGTTAGAGTTAACTTATTAACTTCATTTGTTGACACCCAAAGTTAACATCAGTCATTAGTACTCGTTCTTCAAAGTGAACATGTTAATATCAATGTTTAGCAGCTGCTCGTTAGAGTTAACTTATTAACTTCATTTGTTGACACCCAAAGTTAACATCAGTCATTAGTACTCGTTCTTCAAAGTGAACATGTTAATATCAATGTTTAGCAGCTGCTCGTTAGAGTTAACTTATTAACTTCATTTGTGGACACCTTCAAAGTTAATATCAGTCATTAGTACTCGTTCTTCAATGTGAACATGTTAATATCAATGTTTAGCAGCTGCTCGTCAGAGTTAACTTATTAACTTCATTTGTTGACACCGTCAAAGTTAACCCGAGTCATAAGTACTCGTTCTTCAATGTGAACATGTTAATATCAATGTTTAGCAGCTGCTCGTCAGAGTTATCTATTAACTTCAACTTATTGACTTCATTTCGCAGCACCTACTCTTCAGGAATAACATGTTCTACGTTTATTAGTATATGTTCTTCAGAAATATTTCACTTCATTTGCTTGCACGTGTTTTCAAAACAAATATTTTTAGATAAATTTGAGCATTTCCAAGAGAAATTTTTATTGACATCATTTGTTTCCATTCGCTGTTCGAATTTCTGGGTCCATCTGCTCTCCAGATTTAACCTAAATCAAATTACATCAGATCTGTTCACATTCTTCGCAACGAAAGAATATACTATTATGTATTTTGTTAAACGTGCAAAACCTTTTGTTAGGGTCGATGCTTGTTTTGTACCCTATGATCAAGTTCCAGCTGTCGGTTTCAAAGGTTGTTTTGAACCCAAAAACATTTAGAAGAGGCCTAATTTTCAAAGTCTTTGTTGCTTTGCTCCATGGAGCTTAATTAGTTTTGTAATTGATGTTATTTCAGAACTCAATTTTTCTCTTCCTAGTTTTTTATGCAATAATTTTCTATAAAATTTGTACTGAGTCATTGTGTCATATCATTAGGTGGCATTTTACTTGGAAGTAAAATGATGTTGAAGAATTTAGCCCTAGTTTAAAGTTCTCGTCTGTTGCTAAAGTTGCTATCGTCATTATACATCTATTCTTGGAGGCTTTACCCAAGAACGTGGTTTATTCCCTTTTTCATGTAAACCCGTCTTTATTGTTCGATGTTTGAATTATTTTAAAAATTGCCTCTCTTCAGAAGTAAAATACGTCGTAGTTTCTCTTTAATGAATTACTCTGTGTTCTGGGTGTGGTTTTTTGTCTTTTTGTCAGATTTTCACTCGGATTTTTTTTGATCCTTTTACGTTCCCTGTTGCCATGGATTGTAGATATTAGAAAATTATTATTATTATGAGAAAATATCAATTTTCAGAAGTGCCCGCAAAATTATTTCGTCTGGAGAATGGTCCTTTTCTCCATTTTTACACTATTAATTTCTTGCGTCTCTTTAGGTATTACCTATATTTAAACTTTGCATCACAACCATGCTCTTTTTTACTTGATTCCTCCAAATTTCTCTATTTGTAAATTAATTTCTTTAACTTAATTTGCTCAAATAATTATTTAGTTTTATGAAAAAATTTTATTGTTAGAATATCAATAGTTTTCTAGCTCACGTTATACGAATGGCGGTAAAATTTCATATTATTTGAAATAATAATTCTCGCCTCTGTGATGTTCTGCGCAGGCGCGATCACAGAAAAGTAGCCAATCATGACACGTCATCCTCACTTCCATTGCATTGTGGGGTTGTGAGAGAGAAATATTTTTTCTCATCTGAAGCAATATGGCGACTCGTGATTAAAATTAATCAACCATCTCGTCCTTAGAAGTTAAAATATTTTGTTTCTCAAGTGTAAATTTTAAGCAAGTGTCTATTTCTTAGTTAGTTTTATTTATTTTTAGTGTTGTATCATTGAAATTATAGTTTCTTATTGTGATCAAAATATTATTTAAGTTATTTTTCATTAGTGAATAATGTTAAAACAATATAGGCTTCCACTTGCACGCAATGAAAACTACAGTTTTCAAAATTGATAACTTCTTAATATTTTTATTTTAACAGTTTTTTTTCTTATCACATATTGATCAGTATCGGATTAATTTACTCTTAGATTGGTTTTCATAGTTATCAATCCAATTTATATGAAGTTTTTCACTCATTCAAGTTGGAAACACATTTATTTCTTTAGAAGCAAAAATGGTTCAGGTAAGTGTTTTTTCTCTTAATTTTGATCATTAACTATATTTAATTCATCTTTTTAAACATCTGAGACCACTTCTTCGGCCACATCATGCCCATTGTCATAGCCCAGTCATCCCAAGGTCATAGTGAAAAAAATTAAGAAGATAGGGTTCTTTTTTGCAATTAATGGTGTTTTTATTGATAAACCGGCATTTGAAGTTCTTGGGACCTAATTAGATCTTTCGGTTAATGTTGGATAAGCCCCCGGCTGTTCTAAGGCTTCTACTTTGATGACCTACTTCACACTTTCTTTTGTGCTGTTGAATCCTTTGAAAATCCAGTAAATCAGTGGTTTTGAAAAGTGTAAACAAACTCTCATGTGCTTTTGTTTACATTCTTCTAAATGTTAATTAACCCTTTACCTTCAATCCTCTTGTATAGGTCACTATAGTACGCCGAGTTATGAATCAGTCCAAAATACGTTAAAACTAAAGATACCGGCTTCAGATTTCACATTTTACCAATTTTCATGACAATTTTGTTTTTTCCACTCGCTAAAGACAAAATAAAGTCACAAAATCATCAACAAATCTCATGCATTCATCAGCCAACGTTTTCATATCAGTTGCTTTAAAAAAAAAAAACATTCTTATACCTAATCTCTTGGGAAATTCTTAAATTTACTTGGTGGTAAAAATTCACAATAGCATCCCATAGTGAAGTTGTTTACGATAGGCCACACAATTGATGGATAGTTTAATTTTTAATCCCTTGGGAAACTCAAATTTACTTGGTGGTAAAAACTGACAATAGCATCCCATAGTGAAGTTGTTTACGATAGGCCACACAATTGATGGATAGTTTAATTTTTAATCCCTTGGGAAACTTAAATTTACTTGGTGGTAAAAATTGACAATAGCATCCCATAGTGATGTTGTTTACGATAGGCCACACAATTGATGGATAGTTTAATTTTTAATCCCTTGGGAAACTCAAATTTACTTGGTGGTAAAAATTGACAATAGCATCCCATAGTGATGTTGTTTACGGTAGGCCACACAATTGATGGATAGTTTAATTTTTAATCCCTTGGGAAACTCAAATTTACTTGGTGGTAAAAATTGACAATAGCATCCCATAGTGAAGTTGTTTACGGTAAGCCACACAATTGATGGATAATTAAATTTTTAATCCCTTGGGAAACTCAAATTTACTGGGTGGTAAAAATTTACAATAGCATCCCATAGTGAAGTTGTTTACGGTAGGCCACACAATTGATGGATAATTAAATTTTTAATCCCTTGGGAAACTCAAATTTACTTGGTGGTAAAAATTGACAATAGCATCCCATAGTGAAGTTGTTTACGATAGGCCACACAATTTATGGATAGTTATTGAGATTGGTGGTTACGTCGTAGAGGCCTGGCCTGGTCATATAAATGTAACCCAAGCGGTCTACATATGGATTAGAATTAATTATCCTAATGTAAATTTTTATAAAATTTTGTTCAAAGATTTTTTATATAGGC
>JAAEEI010039774.1:2507-18991 GCA_012654025.1 Pachypsylla venusta
CCCCCCCCCTAGGCCAGATGCTGGCTACGCCCTTGTGGGCATGGCCCCTTTTTTTATCATTAGGATAAATCAGAATTGAAAAATTCCAAGCTATTCAAAAGTTACAGGACGTCTCCGTGGCAGAGTGCTCATCACACTCGGCTTGCACCAAGGAGGTTCCGGGTTCGATTCCCGGACGGGTCGAAAATTTGAAAAAGTTTTTTCGATTTTTCTACCTGATCTGGTTATGTTTGGGGGTAACTCAGCCTCCTGAGGACAATTGAGTAGCTATGGTAATAGCGACAAGTGGTAGCATTATAAGGTGAAAATTGTTAAAGTGTAGCTTAGGCTTAGAGATATTGGAGTGAATGATGAAAATACCTTGTAATGCTATGATTCCCACAAACATTGTGACATAATAACACAAAGAAATATACATTTATATTTTATATCAAAAACGGTCGGAGATACGACAAAAATGTATAATTTTACATATCGCGTTAATTATATCAAAACAAGTGCCATGACGGATGACAGAATTTTTGACAATTTTTTATTTATCTACGTATTTCTAGTTAGTATCAGAATTGGGAATTGTATAGGGGGGGGGGGGNGGGGGGGGGGGGGAGGCTCTCAGTGGGATAAAAGACACAGCGGATCACCATTCATTTGATTTTTTTTAAAAGAATTTACGTAATTATTTATGTAATTAGGTATAATGAAATTTGAGAAACACCGCCCGCTTAAACAAACTGGGGGGCACGTGCCCCCTGTGCCCTCCCCTATATCCGCGCATGCCGACCACTAATTTAAAAAAAAGTCTGATATGTATGTAAAAGAATGTAAGAAAGTATTTAGTTTCTATAGGAGGAATACCTGAGTTAAAAATGAATTATAAAGTCCCATTTACACTGCCTGAACATACACAAGCATCGAGCATTCGTGATCGTTGCTCGCCAGTTTTCGACGAGCACGAACACAAACGAGCATTCTGTTTACACTGCTCGAGCATTTCTGACGATCAGTTACTCGTGAGCATTCACAACAAATAGATGGCACTCGCGCTTTCCAAAATTGCGGTTTCCGCCACGGCTATCCTCATTTTAGATCATCTAGCGATGGAATGACGAAAAAGGAAAAGGCGTCGCATGTGGAAGTTGTCATTTCTAAAAAAAAAAAGAAAATACTCCCTATTGCTGTAGGATTTGAAGGAGGATAATAGTTGGCTATTCAGAATACTTATTCAGAAAAACTTATATATGGAGCATCCTGTTGTACGGTTGTGAGACGTGGACCTTGAAGAAGTATGAAAGAGACAGGCTAGAGGCAATGGAGATGTGGATGTGGCGGAGGATGACAAGAACGAGCTGGATAGAAAGGAAATCGAACTTGAGATTACTAGAGGAAATAGGAGAGCGTCGGAACTTGCTACAAACCATAATGAAAAGAAAGACAAAATTGATTAGCCATTTAATAAGACATAATGACTTCATTACAAACATCGTGGAAGGACATGTTTAAGGCAAAAGACCCCGTGGAAGACCTCCAATTCCGTACTTTCAAGATGTCATGCGATACATGGATTTCGATAATTATGAAGAACTAAAAAGATCTGCACAAAAACGAGAAGACTGGCTGCATCGACAAGGCAATGCCTTTAGAATATGATGATGATTCAGAATAAAATATATGGTCTAGTATTTAATAAAATAAAAAAGAACGAGCATCCCTCTGAGATGATTCGCCGGAAAACTAACATCACGTGGATCAAGCTCCCTGAAGTAATGAGAAAGCGGTTCCGGGGTATAACTTTTATTAAAAATAAAAAAAAGGTGGATCAAGCTCGAGCACGAACGAGCATTCGCTTCCAATATGATCGGCTCGCAGCGACTGTTTACAATGCTTGAGCCTCGAATGAATGCTCGTTCCCAGGGCTGGCTCAAGAGAATTTGCCGCCCCCTGAATATAATATTTAATTTGTCCGTTAATTAATATAAATAGTAAAAGTACTCCTATTCATATTTTTATATACATTTTTTTTTCATCCCGTTGAAAATAAAATTCCATTTTGATTTTGCCGCCCTAGACGGTTGCCTAGTTCGCCTATATGGTAGAGCCGGCCCTGCTTGTTCGTCACCCCTGTTCGCGACGAATGCTCGGGCAGTGTAAATGAGGCTTAAGAATCAATGATTTAAACCCCAATAATCTTGAGAATTGGGGCTTATAGATCCACTTAGGTATTAGTCAGCCATGTTTTTTGAAAAATAGAAGGAAGAGAGAGGGCATACTTTCTGAGCGATTTTTAGTATATCAATTAAAAAATAATGCTAACGACTAGAAATATTTGGTTGGTAATACCAACTTGGTATTGTCAAATGTAAACTAAGGGCGGTCGTTCCTTGCGAGAATTCTTCAAGTTGCGCATATACAAGACTTTCTACATTGTAATCACTTTGCAAGGACGATCGGGCAGCACTTTCTTTTTTCAATAAACCATTCTCATAAAATAAGAAAAACTAAAATAATTTTTTTAGGAAAAAAATGAGAGGAGGTTTTTTTTTCGTGAACATTCTAAAAGTTCGTTATTGAAATTAATAAAACGATAGAGGCCAAATAAGGGGTGTGGCTTATTCTATTTTTAAAAAAATTTAATAGGGTGTGGTTTATTCTCTTTTAATATAAACCATTCTCACAAAATAAGAAAAGACTAAAATATTTAAAAAAAAAAAATTGAGGGGGGTATTTTTTTTTTCGTGACGATTCCAAAAGTTCATTATTGAAATAAATAAACCGATAGAGGCCAAATGAGGGGTGTGGTTTATTCTATTTTTTTTTTAATATAAACCATTCTCACAAAATAAGAAAAAACTAAAATATTTTTTTTAAAAAAATTGAGGGGGGTATTTTTTTTTCGTGACGATTCCAAAAGTTCATTATTGAAATTAATCAACCGATAGAGGCCAAATAAAGGTTTTTTTTTAAAAAATATAAACCATTCTCACAAAATAAAAAAAAAAACTAAAATATTTAAAAAAAAATTGAGGAGGGTATTTTTTTTTTCGTGACGATTCCAAAAGTTCATTATTGAAATTAATAAACCGATAGAGGCCAAATAAAGGTTTTTTTAAATATAAACCATTCTCACAAAATAAGAAAAAACTAAAATATTTAAAAAAAAAAAATTGAGGGGGGTATTTTTTTTTTCGTGACGATTCCAAAAGTTCATTATTGAAATTAATAAACCGATAGAGGCCAAATGAGGGGTGTGGTTTATTCTATTTTTTTTTTAATATAAACCATTCTCACAAAATAAGAAAAAACTAAAATATTTTTTTTAAAAAAATTGAGGGGGGTATTTTTTTTTCGTGACGATTCCAAAAGTTCATTATTGAAATTAATCAACCGATAGAGGCCAAATAAAGGTAGGGGTTTATTCTATTTTTTTTTAAAAAAAAAAAAAATGCTTCGATTTGCCTGAATACTTGCTAGAAGCTAGTATTCAGGCAAATGAAAGTTACTTTGTAAACTCAAGGTAAACAACAAAATTTATTTTCATTCATCGTTGTATATCTATACTTATAAAAGACAAAGTCTGGTTAGTATACTGACTCACTCACTGACTCATTATGTACAAATACATATGCTTAATACTACCACCCTTAGAATCTATACTTATAAGAGACAAAGTCTGATTAGTATACTGACTGACTCACTCACTGACTCATTATGTACAAATACATATGCTTAATACTACCACCCTTAGAATACACATTATAAATAACATACTGAAACAAAAAAAAAAAAAAAAAGATTTACTAAATATCACTTCTAACAAAGAAAATGAGTTATCGAGTTATCATGTATACGTGAAGTTATAATGCCCTTTTTTGCTTAATACTGCCACCCTTAGAATACACACTATAAATAACATACTGAAAAAAAAAAAAAAAAAGTTATCGAGTTATCATGTATACGTGAAGTTATAACGCCCTTTTTTAAACAAAAGATAATCACAACCTGAAAGTTAAAAACTTATTGATGTGCATTTTAAAATTTGAATTCCGTCTCTCAAATGGCCAATAGTTGTAAAAAAGAGAGAAAGTTAAGGAAAAAAAAAAAAAAAAAAAAAAAAAAAAAACTTCCATCTTCTTCTATTATTATTTTTTAAACGCCCTGTATAATACATATTAATTATAACAGGACCCTGCCCCATAGATTTTGGGTGGAAGAGAATTCCTCTTTTCTTTCTTTCCTTTTTTTCTCTCACTCTTTCTATGTCTCTTTCTTGTTTGAAGTTAATTTTAATTCAATAAAGAGTATTAAAAAAAGAGAGATTTCTAATATATTCGGTTCGGGCCACAGCGAGAACGATTTAGGGAACGTTTCTTACGTTCAAACATATACAGGGTGTCCATAAAATCTCACCCCACCCCCCGTATCTCGAGAATGGCTGGAAATATAAGAAAACGCAAAAACACGTTCCTTAGATTTTAGGGGGATTAATTTTAGACTAAAAATTTTTTGGCCCCGACCTGCCGTTTAGGATGGGCACCTACTGGGCTTCAAAATCTTAAATGAGAAGGTGTATCAAGTGACACGTTGTTTTAAAGGTCTCGTTATTACGAGTTCATTACAGAAAACCAGAGCTCTCTACGATCTACCGTTCTTGGGGGTGGGGTGAGACTTTATGGACACCCTGTATACTTAGTCACAGTTGCCTTTAAAAAATTAGCTCCTTTTTTTTAACAAAATGAAAATCAATACCAATAGGCAAACATTTTTTTTTTTTTTTTTTTTTTTAATACAAAAGGCAATTAAACGTTTACATTAAAGTCGACATTAAACGGGGTCCTTGTCTTAAACGTTAAACCATCAAGTTTTGAGATTTTCTTACAAAGCAATTTTACCCTTTATAAATAACTGCTATGTATAACAATACTAAATAAAAAAATTGATTTGAGGTTACGAGATGTAGGAAGTAAATTATTTTTTTTAAAAAAAAAACAGCAACATAAATACGTATCTTGTAAATTTTTAAAATATCTCATACATTTTATAATATTAACTTTTAAATAAATAAAAACAAAACACTTACCAAAAACACTATTTATAATTATTTAGTGTCTATTTATAATTATTTATAATGATGAATCAATGATTCGAAACTAGTTTCTTTATAAATAATTATAAATAGTGTTTTTGGTATGTGTTTTGTTTTTATTTATTTAAAAGTTAATATTTTTAACACTTATAATTAACATGTTATTCAAAGATTTATTTTTATAATATCTTATAAATTTCTAAAGTATCTTAAAAAAATTTAAAATATCTTATAAATTAATAAAATATCTTATAAATTTCTAAAATATCTTATAAATTTTTGAAACCGTCATTACTCGCTATATTTTAATCACGAGTATTGCGAATCTTTTAAATAAATAAAAATCAGGAGCTTACTTTCAAAACCAAAAGTTTTCATTTGGGTTCCCTTGGGGCAAAAATAGCGAAAAATTTATTTTTAGCTTTATTAGGTGACGGTCCTAAGTCCGTCTAAATACAGAAGATTTGGTGTTAGAAAGGGCATCCTTAAACCTTTAAAAAAATATGCTTCAAACCAATGATGAGAGATCAACAGCAAAAACGAGTTTCTATACAGTTTCTGTGGGAAGCAAGCTAGGGTTACAATGTCAGATCTTCGAATGAGAAAGAGTTACAGCTAAAGAAAGTAAAAAAAGAAAAGCAGCGCCGACATCAAATAGAATTGGGAAAAGGTGAATTTACAGAAAAAGAAGAATAAATTCAATTTTCGATAAACCTAAAATTATGTCTTAAGAGTTCGAATTTCCAGTTATGTAATACTCGTACACGTTCGAGTTATAATTTTAAGAAATTGATTTTGAGTTCGTTGATCAATATCAAGTAACATACACTTGTAAACTCCTCATCTTCAGTCAGTCTTCATTCAACCAAGCTCTGATGATGTGCTCAGGAGAGCACGAAACTGGTCAGCTTTAATGAACATCTTTATTATTTTACAGCCAAGTGGAGATTTGGTATTATATCTACCTCATTATGGTTTTACTTGACATGTATCTCAATTTATGGATAATAATAATTATGTCATTTTGTTGAATTGGGATATTATGTCAAGTAAATCCGTAATGAGGTAAAGAAAATACTATATCTTCACTTGACATTTATAGTCAAGTGAAGATATAGTATTTTCTTTACCTCATTAATAAATATGTCATTGTTTAGTGTGTCTATAGTCTCAATGGTTCCTAAGTGTGGTGTAGCGCACTCTAGCGGTTGTCCACGTGTAACTGAATGAGGAATGAGTTTCTACTCATTCGTTATAGTAGCACCTAGTTTAAAAAATTAAATTGATTATGGTCCCCATAATCAATACGAAAACGATAAGTTTATGGGTTTCGTGTCTCATAGGCGGAAGATTTTTTTAGATTTCGCAACACCACGATATACGAAAACGAAAGCGCCTCTAGCGGATAATTAATGATAACTTTTTCATATTTCAAAACAAACAACACAATCGTGTTTTAGTCGTATCACACTCTTATCCCATAATATTCAAAAAGCAAGACGTATGTATGAAATACTCAAAGAACTTGAGGTTCAATAAATTCTAGCGTTGTGTAATACAATTAAAAGAGACTAATTCAACTTTTTGTTTTAACAAAATTGTTCTAAATATTTCGCTACATATAAATTTAAAACATTTAACGTACTATCCCCATTTAACATTTTCCATCCCAATAGACTGATAGACAACAGAAATGCAAATACTAATTACACAAATGAAACACCAGATACTCGGATGAAAAAGAATTAAAAAAATGAACACTTGCCAGAAAATAAAGTTTCATAAAAATCATAAATGAATTATATATGAGTTGGTTAAATTGGGATACTATGTCAAGTAAAACCATAATGAAGGTTGAAAATTACTATATCTTCACTTGACTAAAAAATATTAAAGATGTTTAAGAGCTAACTAGTTTCGTCCTCTCCTGAGAACATCATCAGGAGAGGACGAAACTAGTTAGCTCTTTAACATCTTTATAATTTTTTAGTCAAGTGAAGATATAGTAATTTTCAATCTTCATTATGAATTATATATGTTTTGAAACTACGCGGGATTTTCTCAACTGGTTTCCTTTTCGTTTATGAAAAAAACAGCCCGATAATCTACTCGAATTATCGGAACTCCCAAAACAAAAACCGAGGTCCGATAATTTGTGTCATGCGCAGAGACAAAAACTCGATCCAACATCGTTTTCGGGATGGTTTTCGTATTCCGATAAATTTGCGAAATCTCTCTAATAAAATCAAAATGGTTTCTATTGATCATTTATGATTCCAAAATCATTACAAATGCTCCAAGAAGGGGTTCGCGTTTGAAAGTACGCTCCTAAATTACATAGCCATGTCACCACATAAAGATGACAACAACTTAAAGAATGTATTAAGAGATTCTTTGGCCAGACAACACATACACTCTGTGAGGATTTCTAGTAATGTCCTGTGAGGATTTCTAGCAACGTCTTGTGAGGATTTCTCGCAACGTCCTGTGAGGATTTCTAGCAACGTCCTGTGAGGATTTCTAGCAACGTCCTGTGATAATTTCTAGTAACGTCCTGTGAGGATTTCTAGCAACGTCCTTCGTCCTGTACAACATTTATTTAGAATGGAATGACTTTTGAGCTTTAAGAACCTGAAAAAGTTAATTATTAAAAATATAGAACACTGCTTTTATAGGTGATTCAGGAAAAAATGAGCGAATTGTGACGTCCCAAAAATTAAATAAAAAGAATTTACCATTGGTAAAAAAAAAAAAAATGTAAATGTATATTTCTTTGTGTTATTACGAGTATGTCACAATTTTAGTGGGCATCATAGCATTACAAGGTATTCCCAACAATCACTCCAAAATCACTAAGCCTAAAAAAATTTTCTTAAAAAATTTTTTACAGTGTTTTGGACTCCAATGAAATATTTTGGTTCTGAACAAGAAGAGGCCTGTTTTTGGGTAACGGTAGAGGTTTGTGAACAGTATATTTTCTAGCCGCCCTATAAGCTTCATCCTCCAGTCTTTTTAATTCTTTTTACACTTTAACAATTTCCTTATAATGGCTACCACTCTGGCGCTATTATCATAGCTACTCAATTGTCCTCAGGAGGCTGAGTTACCCCCAATCACAACCAGACCAAGTAGAAAATTTGAAAAAACCTTAATCAATTTTTCGACCCGACCGGAATCAAACCCGGAACCTCCTTGGTGCAAGCCAAGTGTGATGCGCACTCTGCCACGGAGACGTCTCACCATTGGTAAAGAGAATGCGTATTTTAATGATGATGTCTTTGGCTATTATACACGTAAAAAAAATCCAGCATTTTTGACTGAAAAATAGATTAGAAAAATAATAGAAAAATACAATTTATACCAAACAAACAAGCATAATTTTTTTGTAATGTACAATCATAACTTGTTTTCCGAAACTTGCAATCAAATGTCGTCAAAAATAATGACTTTATTTTTTTCTTCGGGCAAAATATATTTTGGTTCGAAATAAATACAACTCGGAAATACATGATCTGAACTTTAAGCTGCTAATTGACAATAAAACTCGTCTCATAAATTCTTGGCGAAGTTATAAACGGATAGCTACAAAAAATGTGAAATCTCTACCAATATTTTTTTTTTATTATTCAAATTGGGGGACTTTGAGCATATGACAGAAAATCCTGGACAGGAAAAATCCCTCGTTTCTTGTCAGGGATTCCCTGTCAGGTGCCGCTTTCGGGAACTTCGACCCCTGCTCACTTCGTCCATCTTCCGATCACTTCGTGATCTCCAGTGGGGGCCCCTTCACAATAATAAGCTTATCTTACATATAAATGTCAAGAAACAAAAAACTTTTTTATATAATAGAGGGCAAAGTATCAAACTTGAGTTGTAGTGAATAGATTAGTGAAGTCCAACTTAACTATAATTTTAGGTAAATATCCGGTCATCGGTCATAGATAAGACAAAACTGTAAACAATGTCTCGACTTTGTTGTCAATTAGGTACCATTCTTTGGGTCTAATTTCAGTGCAAAATTTCGAAGAAAAAAAATGTCTTTGGAACAAATGATACGAAAACAAAGTACGACCGAAAGTTTCGAAACATTTATTTTCAATAATGTACGTTTGTAATCGTTCGAACCCCCCCCCCCCTCTATCTTAAAATNATAAAAAAATCCGTTTGTCCCCCCCCCCGTAAAAGGCAATTTGCCAGTTAGCGTCAACCGATTTAGATGAAATTTGGTATGTAGATCTCATCTGAGGTCTCATTGTGCCCCGAAACCTTATGACGAGACTTATAATTTGGTATGTATGTCAAATTTAGAGTCCATGCCCCTAAACTTTTGGGGGAGTGGGGTATTTTTTTTTTTTGGCAAAACAACGTGTGTTCTACTTACCTTTAAACCTGTTTTCACATTATTCTGGTTCACACTGTATAGGGTTCCGTACTAGAAATTTCATTGACCGAACTAAGTAAGGTCTGGTTTTAACACGACAAAAAAACTTTTGTTTCTCGGTTTATCTGTTGCCTCTCCCTCTGTTCGTATTTGTAAAAAGTGTATTTTTCTGTGTGTCATACATCTCTCTTTAGAGGCTAATAGATAAATGACATGGATCCTCGGAACCATAGCAATAATTGCAATAAAACATCAAACATAATAAAATTACAGAGTTGCTTTCTGTCTTATTTTACAGTTTTACATCATCAGTTCAGGCCCGTGAGGGCGTCATACGTCACGCTCAAGTAACTTCTAAACAATCTTAAGTATGACCTAACTTACACTATCAAAGTTAGTAAGTCACAATTGTATTAAAGATAAGATAGATAAATGTATATTTCTTTTTGTTATTATGTCACAATTTTAGTGGGCATCATAGCATTACAAGTTTTTTCTCAACAAATACTCCAATATCACTAAGCCTAAGCTACACTTTAACAATTTCCTTATAATGCTACCACTTGTCGCTATTACAATAGCTACTCAATTGTTCCCAGGATTCTCAGTTACCCCCAATCACAACCAGACCAAGTAGAAAATTTGAAAAAACCTTTATCAAATTTTCGACCTGTCCAGGAATCGAACACTCTGCCATGGAGAAGTCTGTCACAATTGTATTTGGTGGCCCAATATGGCCAAGAAACTGTAGACTTCACACACATAAAATGGTCTGTGAGGCCCAAGGTGACCTAATAGGACCGAAAATTTTATGAACATAAATTATGTCCATTTACCAAATTTCATGAAAATCGGACAAAATGTTTAAGAGCTATCGAACAAATAAAACTGACGTTTAAAGAAAAATCGTGGAGTTCAAACGAGAACTCACTTTGTCTAACAATAATGCGTTTAAATTGAATACTGCATGTGAGTAATTCAGCTTAAATTGTTTTGAAAATAAAATATTTTATTTTATGTAATTAATTAAATAATTTAAGAACCTGTTTTAATTGACTGATAGAAGGTTGTCGACACCTTGAACATTGAACAATATTCCCAACTAACGCTCAATGTCAACAATGCCTCTCTCGAGTGAAAAGCTAACAGCACAATGGAAACCAATCAATCACTAGCGGCATCATCCTGTCTGATGGTCCCCAGATGTATGACACAGCAGCTCCAGATAAGTTGTAGCTTACTGCTAAAGTATATCAATCAATCAATAGTGGCATCATCCTGTCCGATGGACGCAGCATCAATCAATCAATAGTGGCATCATCCTGTCCGATGGTCGCCAGATGTATGACACAGCAGCTCCAGATAGGTTATAGTGGCATCATCCTGTCCGATGGACGCCAGAAGTATGAGAATTCAGCTTTCAAAAAGTCGTTGCTTGCTGCTAAGTCATCATAAATCTAATATTGGAGGCAAATAATTGGCATGCCCCCCAAGAACCATGTCAATCACTGTAATATAATTACGTTTTGGTTTGAGGAAAGATTTTTTAATTTTTTTTTTTTTTTTAATTTCGCTTACCGTGTCTTTAACATTTATTCGCTGAAAACTTGCAATCCAGCTACCCACCTTGACCTCATCCAGCCTGGGTTGGACCGGAAAAATAGCCAGCATCATGAGGGCGCGAACCCACGTGGACACCCACATGGTCCAACCTCGCTCGATGTTGCTTAACTTCAGTGATCTCACGGGAACTTGTGTATTCAACGTGGCATGTATTTAACGCTGGCTTAACTATTTTAATTTTCGTCGGATCGACTTTTTCAAATTTCTATCTAATTAGAAAAACTCTGCCAATGGTGACACATGGGTTTATTTTTCTGGCAAAAAATGATAAACCTTTTTGCCTCTCCCCCCCAAAAAAATTGTGGGGCAAAAAAATTGAGGGGGGTCTCGTGACGATTCCAAATCTGGGGAGTAATTAGACCCTAAATTTGACATACACCAGTTTAAATAAGCATCTTCTATCTATATACAAGGTGTCCCCACCCTCCGTATCTCGAGAATGACTGAAAATATAAGAAAACACAAAAACACGTATCCCTTATATTTTAGGGGGATTAATTTTAGACCAAAAATTTTTTGGCCTCGGCCATCCGTATAGGCAGGGCACTGACTGGCTTCAAAATCTTAAATGAGAAGGTATATCAAGTGACACCTTTTTTTAAAGGTCTCGTTAATATGAGTTTATTATAGAAAACCAGAGCTCTCTAGGATCTACCGTTCACGAATTACAGGGTGGAACATGTGGCATGGACCCTTTGCGGCCGCACCAAAATCGTAGGTAAAAATGCATAGAAATAAGTTTTTATAATCCCAAATAAGTAATTTAGTAAAAAATAGTGCTCCAACAAGATTGCTGTCCCGCCCAATTCCACCGCAGAGATCGATCTTTCTTATACCAAAATTTTCAAAAAAGCTGGATAGGTTTGATCTAAGAAGGCTCGATTTCTGCGGTCAAATTGGGCGGGACAACCATCTTTTTTACTAAATTACTTATTTTGGATCATAAAAATATTTCTAGGCATTTTTACCTACCATTTCGGTGCGGCCGCAAAGGGTCCTTGTCACATGTTCCACACTGTAATTCGTGAACGGTAGATCTTAGACGGTTTTCTGTAATGAACTCGTATTAAGAAGACCTTTAAAACAAGGTGTCACTTGATATACCTTCTCATTTAAGATTTTGAAACCAGTTGGTGCACAGCCCAAACGGCTGTGGGCTGGGCACTGTGAGGCCAATTTTTTTTTAGTCTAAAATGTATCCCCCTAAAATCTAAGGGATACGTGTTTTTGCGTTTTCTTATATTTCCAGCCATTCTCGAGATACGGGGGGTGGAGTGAGTTACGGCCTATCATGGGCGGGTCCATGTTAGGCCGTCATCTTGGAATTTCGCTTTTCCTCAATATTTTGAGAATCGCTTTAGTTATTGCGACAGAACTTTTGTGAGGTGCTGTACGTCTGACCCCAAACGGATTGTAATCACATTGAGTCATATGTTTTGTGGGCGGGGCCATGTGAGTCCGTCATCTTGGAATTTCGGTTTTCCGTCATATTTCGGGAACCGCTTAAGTTATGGCGACCAATCTTTTGTGAGATGTTATTCGTCTAACCTTAAGCAGCTTATGGTCACTTTACTTTGAGTCATATATTATGTGGGCGGGCCCATGTGAGGCCGCCATCTTGAAATTTTGCTGTTCTTCTAAATGTTAAGAACCGCTTAAGTTATTGCGACCAAACTTTTATGAGATGCTATACTTCTGACCCTACAAAGATGTTGATCACATTAAGTCATACATTTTGTGGGCGGGGCCATGCGAAACCGTCATATTGGAAAATTGTTTTTCCTCAATATTTTGAGAACCGCTTAAGTTATTGCGGCCAATCTTTCGTGATACACAACATGTATGTAACCATCAAATATTCTTCAACAAATATGTTCATTTCTAATAAAAAAAAATGTAACAAATATTGTTTAGACTTTTTGTTATAGAAATGAACATATATTTTGATGGATAGAACGGTTCGGGAGTAATATAGTCTGTACAATGTTAACACTCCCCACGTTCTGCACAGGTTGAGAAACGTTAAATATTCTATTCGCAACCCAATATACCATTTAACAGAGGTATTAACGTGGCTGTTTCTGACTCAAAATCATAGAACTGACCTAAACACCACCAAGTTTGTTGGGTAGAACGTGTTGGGAGTAGTATTGGGTTAGGTTCCAAAAAAATTAACCTTGCGCAGCCTTCAACACGCATTTTAATTTTTTTGGAACCTAACCCAATACTACTCCCAACACGTTCTACACAGCTTAACAACCCGTTACTACTCCCCATGTTCTACATATAGGTTAACAAACGTGTATGTAATATGTATTCTATGTGCATACTCTGATCGCGTTTAAACGGTTGTACCTCGGTGATATGATAACTAATGTGGGAGTCAGATTTATTATCATTTTTTTCTCTCATCTTCTCGAAACAAAGTTCGTCGGGTATCAGCTAGTGTATCTATAAATGGAAGAACGATTGATTTCGTAAGAAAAACCGCTACAACACTACCACCAAGTAATTCAGCACTAATGATGTCCATGAATGGTTTTGATTTTAGGGTAGCTGTGGGCAGCGGCGCGGACCCAGCGGCGGGACTGGAGGATAGTCCTTCCCCGAAAGATTTCTGGAGGTATAAAAATACGCAGAAACTTCTGCGATTTAAATGTATAATGATATTAAAGGGAACGCTGGAAGAAGTTATGAAGAGATTATCTAAAAATAGGAAAATATCAAATTGATTTTAATGCTTGAAATGGCCGTTTATATTCGCATTGAAAATGAAAATCATTCATCATTGACACAGAATCATAAATTTATTTATTCCCCCTGCCACGGAGNATTTCATCCCCCCCCCCTTAGAAGTTTCCCTCTGGTGCCTTAAATTTTTTTTTACAACTATCTTAACCAAGTTATAGCCTCTCCTGTTAATTCGTTGTATCAACAACAACTACTTAGTTGAAGGTTAAAAGTACTATATCTTCACTTGACTAAAAATTAATTAGATGTTAAATTGAGCTAACTAGTTTCATGTTCTCATGAACACATCATCAGAGCTTCTGATGATGTTTATTAATTATTATTACATCTAATTAATTTTTAGTCAAGTGAAGATATAGTACTTTTAACCTTCAATATATTTTTACTTGACATAGTATCCCAATTTAACTAATTTAGCTACTTAGTTGTCCTCACAAGGCTGAATGCAACCCGGTAAAAACCAATGATACGTTGTATACTCTAGCGGGCTCCCATTTTTTTTTGTTCATCATTGAATTTGAACTAATAAGACTGATATCCTGGGGGAAATTTGTGAATACAGTGAAATCTTCCCACACTCTTTAGCGGCAGTATCTCACACATTTTTCATATCAGGTTTCCTCGCTTTTGGTGAATTATTTTCAATAATGAACCTTAGGAATCAACCACGAAAAAATAAATCACTCCCTTCAAAATTAGATGTTTCACGTTTCAATTTAACGTACATAGATTCTAGAAACTCATTGAAAAATTGTCATTTTCAACCTCCAATATTATTTTAATACTGAAAAACGGAATATTTAGGGGCGATGGCAAAAGATCGCATGGATATAAAGACCAAGCGAATGGTTTTTGGTGTGAAATGTCACGAGCAACGTCCGAACTCTTTCCTTGTGAAATTCATAAAAAAATTGACTGTTTTCAACCCCCAATATAAGTTTAATACTGAAAAACGGAATATTTGGGGGCGATGGCAAAAGATCGGATGGATATAAAGACCAAGCGAATGGTTTTTGGTGTGAAATGTCACGAGCAACGTCCGAGCTCTTTCCTTCTTGAAACTTTTTTTGGGGTTCTTTGCCCACTAATTCATCACTGGAGGAATCTTTTTTGAACTTATGAAATATGCTTATTTTTATTTACACACTAAAAATGATAAATTAATGAAATTTATGTATATGTATGACATGATAACAGAACTGATGATGAGAATGGTGTGGCATGGTCATTGACTGGATGGGTGTCATGGAATGGAATGTTCCAGAGTGAAGTGAATGATGAGTGTGACAGAGTGATTCCTGTGAACATGAGATGATTGAATAGTTTAAATGTGAGTTTAAAATTTTAAATATAAAACCGAAAATGTCATTTCTAACAGTAGTTTATGTGTGCGTTGCTAAACTTCATTGGAGAGGAAACAAATCAGGGTGACTGAAGATGCTGAGGGTAAAATATATGACAAAGACTCTGCAATATTATTATGAATTACAGAGGCCTTGCCACTGAGCCACGATGCTCTATGGATATAGAATGAGAAAATACAATATTTAAATTTCACTCTCAACATTTTTGAAGTTTTTTCATAACTAACGTCATCTTCATCATTATTTCATAACTAACTTCATCATCATTTTTTCATAACTAACTTTTTGTGTTAATTTTGTGTTACACTGATGCGGTGATAATTTTTTGTTACAGTTGCGCGCGCATCTTAAAAATTTACACTCATCATTTTTTCATAACGCGCCTAAAAAATTATAACTTAAAAAAAAAATACGTACCTTTGTTTGACTTAGTCCATGGGCACAGTTGAGCTCGTTGAAAGACCCAGCCTCACTCGTTTAGATTCTTCATCTCCGATTTTTCTATCTATCAATACTTGTGCGTATGTGATCGCGTTTGTACTGCCTGTTATAGTTACCACTCTATTTCTTGTACCAGGTGCGAAAGAGCCTTTCTTTGAGATCTGTACGTTAGCCCCCGACCTGAAAATATCAAAATATTTAACTTCATTATCACAGAGTTTAGGCTTCTTTTTATGTAAAATGAAAAAATGTTTACTCAGGATACTTAAAAATCTACAGGATGGAATTCTGCAGTTGTTTTTCAAGATGGCGGATATTTTGCGTATTTTTTCCTTCCAAAAACTCATTATTTTTCTAAACAAATTCACACGTCACTTTTATTAGGGGACTTAGGGGAGAATCGTAGGGTCCTCAAACAAGGGTAAAATCCCACGTTCAAAATATTTTTCCCGTTTGGGGGAAAAAAAATTTGCTCAAGCAATAAAGGCATGGCCGTAAAAACGTTTCCTAACCTGTCGAGGGGGGTTAAAATATGTCAATAAAGCTAACAAGTAAACATAAAAAGTTAAAAACAAAACAAAAGAGAAGTGGAAAAAATAAAAATATGGTTGGTGGGATTTTTCCCGCGGTGTGTCACACCGCACGTGACAAAAATCCCCATAAATCCCACTACTATGGGACCCTACGGTTCTCCCCGGAGTCATACCTCCCCCACCCCCGAACCCTGCCTCTTTTATTCTGAAACCGCATGTGTTTTTCAATCGTATAACTTCGTATCCTGATAACCGAAGTGTATTACCCTTCAACTTCGTGTAACTTCGTATTATGATAACCGAAGTGTATT
>JAAEEI010039775.1:12553-23254 GCA_012654025.1 Pachypsylla venusta
ACCAAAGTTGTGGAACCTGCTTTTTATACATAATTCGCCTAGTTTTAGACACTTTGCCTACTTTTAGAAATAATTCGCCTAGTTTTAGACACTCTTGGGAGTCATATCTTGGAAATTTTAAATGTTCGCAATTTGGAAACCAAACACGCTAGACGTGTAAATTTTTCCAAAACTTCCGAGAGCGTCTAAAAATAAGCGAATAATGTCCAAAAAGCAGGTTCCACAACATTTGTGTCTGATGCAATCATTCAATATCCCATTGCAAAAAATTCGCCTAGTTTTAGACAGTCTTGGAAGTCATATCTTGGAAATTTCAAATGGCCGCCATTTTAAAACCAAAAACGCTAGACGTGTAAATTTTTTTGCAAAGTACTTCTAATTCTATTGTCTTTCTGAAAATTTATCACAAGATGGAAGTTCGTATTTAAAAAAAGTTGGACCCACTGGCGGTCTTATAGTTGATCAAAGACAGTGCGTTTCCACTTAGCGACATTTGTCGCGCGATACAGATCGGACGACAAATGTCGCGCGACATGATCTGTTCCCACATGCAGTATCCCGCGCAACATTCCTTTCACCGTCTACAGTCTTGTTTATATTCTCGCAAGATGAATTCATACATTAAATATGCTATAATAAAAAAAATTAGGGCCATTTTGAAACCTAGCCCGTTCTTCCTTGCCGCCATGATGCTATCGATATAATCCTAACTTTGTATTTATTTGTTTACGAGTCGTTTCGCATCGGAATATTTCTTTCTTTCTTTATAGACAAATTATATTTTATGTTATTGAAATTTCAATTTAGTAGATACGCTTCATTGATAAAATGGCAAATAGATGATTTGTAAATATTTTGACGCACATTTCAATGAAATTTGATACGCTTCATTGATAAAATGACAAATAGATGATTTGTAAATATTTTGACGCACATTACAATGAAATTTGATACGCTTCATTGATAAAATGACAAATAGATGATTTGTAAATATTTTGACGCACATTACAATGATATTTGACGCCAAAACCGCACCCAGGGGGCCCAGACCCCCCCACCCAGAAATTTGAATTAGTTTTTTTTATAGAAATACTCTACTTTGGAATAATAATTGATAATAATAAACGAACGAGAAATGCCTGCCAATTTCATTAGGACTTTTACTGTGAATTGTATGAACCACTTTTTTAGAACTGCATTCTCATATATGGTGGCCAACTATCGGAAACGATGACGCCACACTTGACAGATTGATAATCAATGTAAATCTTTGAATAACATGTTAATTATAAGTGTTAAAAAATAATAACTTTTAAAATAAATTAAAACAAAACACCAAAAACACTATTTATAATTATTTATGAAGAAACTAGTTTCGAATCATTCGATTCATCATCAGTCTAGTCGAGTCGAAAGATGTCATGTCAATTTCCATCTTTAAACTCGACTATACTAATGATGAATCGAATGATTCGAAACTAGTTTCTTTATAAATAATTATAAATAGTGTTTTTGGTATTAAGTGTTTTGTTTTAATTTATTTAAAAGTTATTATGATAGTAAAATTATGTGCCATTATTCACATAGATTAATAATATCACTGCATTTTTTTTTTTTTTTTTTTTAATTTGGCATAATGTCTCTTTAACATCTATTGGTCATTCAAGACGGGGGTTTTACACCCACATTGACTGGAAACTTGCAAACCAGCTACCCACATTGACTTCACCCATCCTGGGTTGGGCCGGAAAAAGCCAACGATACGTGGTGTTTCCAAGCGGTCACCAATCCTATCACTGCATTGAATTATCTATTGATTTATTAAACTACTTGAAAATGTCGTAACTGACGAAAGCGCTCGTGACTCAACAATTTATTTGCAGTTGATACCTACAACTCTTTTATATTTTGAAATTTATTTTTTTTATTTCATAATGACTGCAAACTGCACCCTATATACCATCTCTAAATTTTATTGATTTATTGCCAAACTAATTCTCACACTGATTGATAATTTCCCATTGTCTGATTGTCCTCACCACACCCCACAGGAGAAAGCGACTCTGATGATGATGATGAAGATGATGATGACAATGATGATGACGATACAATAAAAAACAGAATGTGAATTCACTCGTCATCTACTGAAATGAATTCGCTCAATTTTTACATCTGCCATTATTCACATGGATTGTAATTTTCTGCTTTGTTGAGTAATTTTTTCTTCTTCTCTCTTCTTTTTCATTCCATTCAATTTTTTTTGTCAAAAATCTTTCTTTCTCGCCTTCGTCTTATTTCCTCTTTGCCATGTCTCTCTCCCTATCTTCTATTCCTGCTCTATGTTCTCTGCTATATATTTTGATTCTTATTTTTCTGACAAAAAATCTTTCCTTCTTTATATTATGACACTTTTGCTTCTTCCTGTACCTACAGATGTAAAGATAAATATATCAGACAGGAAAATGGAATAGCACAAGTCTTTCAAACAATAAACGAAAAATAGTGAAGTCTAAATTTAATCCGTCGATTATGTTCAGGTTTGTCTTTATTTACTATATGAAAATAATATGTACATTTACCACTTATAAAATTTTTTGTTAATTTTTTGGACCGAACTGAGCCGAAAAGACATCGGTTTTCTATTTTTAATTATGGACCTTGGAATAATTTATATATTACTAATAGCTGTTTCGCCTGTGCTTCGCTACGGTATTTATATTGCTATCTTTGTTTTTCAAGGACAATGGAAATTGGGGGGGGGGTATTGGTTTGTGTCGAGCCTGTATATTGCAACCTTTAAAACCCAAGATTTAAACGTTTCGCCGGGCTCCTTAGGGGTACGGCCATTCTGATTTTTTAGTATTTTCTAAATTTTATTTTACCCGTTCCCGGTTCCGAACCCGTATCTCTGGAATGACTGGCCATACCTTTGCAGAAAATGTCCCAAAATAAGGACTAAAGGGACACCTAAAATTTTCTTGCTTTCAGTTGATATGCGACAAATTTTAAGATATCGGACCATGACTGTCCGATTTTGGTGTATAAATTAGAAATTTGGCCGTAACTCGAAAACGGCTTGATATATTTTAGTTCTGATAATTTTCCTGGGTTTGTAGACCATAATTTTTGAGGGTCCATTTCCATCAATTTTTCGTTTGGGTTGTGGTATTGTAACAGACAACCCCTCATAAATGGTACATAGATAAACAAATTTCTGATTTATATGTATATTAAGATATTGAACTTAGCCAACGATTATAGCACGTCGAATACACCCATCCAAGTACTGACCACCAAAAGCGTGGTCAGTACTTGGATGGGTGACCGCTTGGGAACACCACGTATCGTTGGGTTTTTTTTTCGGCCCAACCCAGGCTGGGTGAGGTCAGTGTGGGTAGCTGGTTTGCAAGTTTCCAGCGAATGGAGGGTAAAACCCCCGTATTGAATTACCAACAGAGGTTACGTCTCTTTAAGCCAAATTAAAAAAAAGAGATATTGAAGCACTATCTTAAGCCAAAGATTTATCACAGTGAAAGTTTAACCCTTATGATGTATTATTAACAGGATTTTATTTAGCCAGCGCCTATGGCACGATGATTATACCAGTTCCCATTAGATCACTGAAGTTAAGCAACGTCCAGTGAGGTTGTCCACTGAGCCATGATGTTCTATGGATAAGGAATGAGAAAATTCAATATTTAAATTTAACTCTCATCATTTTTTCATAACTAACTCCATCTTCATCATTTTTTTCATAACTAACTTCATCTTCGTCATTTTTTTCATAACTAACTCCATCTTCATCATTTTTTTCATAACTAACTCCATCTTCATCATTTTTTTTATTTTTTCATAACTAACTTCATCTGTGTTAAATTTGTGTTACACTGATGCGGTAATAATTTTGTGTTACACTGATGCGGTGATAATTTTTTGTTACAGATTCGCGCGCATCTTAAAATTTCACTCTCATCATTTTTTCATAATGCGCCTAAAGAAGTATAACTTCAAAAAATCACCTAATGATTGTATTATGGTCGCCCATTTTTAGTTCTTTAGCACTGCTCAGGGCAACCACACCACGTGGAGGCGACACTATATGCCAGTTTTTGGTAGTGCAGGTTATTTTAATTATTATTACTTTCCTTTAGCTATAATTTAATCCTACAGGTATCCATATTTGATTCTGACGTCTCCGTGGCAGAGTGCGTATATCATACTCGGCTTGCATCAAAGAAGTTCCGGGTTCGATTCTCAGGGAAGAAAATTTGGAAAAGGTTTTTTTTTCGAATTTTCTACTTGGTCTGGTTGTGTTTGGGGGTAACTCAGCCTCCTAAGGACAATTGAGGAGCTATGGTAATCATCTGGTGAACAAATATAGATTTCAAAAATTATTTTTGTATCAAACTACAATTGAAATATGAGTCGCGAATGCTTTTGTCTGTTACGACATCATCTGGTGAATAAATATAGATTTCAAAAATTATTTTTGTATCAAACTACAAATAAAATATGAGTCACGAACGCTTTCGTCTGTTACGACATCATCTGGTGAACAAATATAGATTCCAAAATTTATTTTTGTATCAAACTACAAATAAAATATGAGTCACGAACGTTTCGTCTCTTACGACATCATCTGGAGAAAGTTCACCAGATGATGTCGTAACAGACGTAATATTTTATTTGTAGTTTGATACAAAAATAATTTTTGAAATCTATAAGGTGAAAATTGTTAAAGTGTAGCTTAGTTTTAGTGATACTGGAGTGAATGTTGAAAATAACTTGTAATGCTATGATGCCCACACACATTGTGACATAATAACACAAAGAAATATACATTTACAGAATACATTCAATGCCTCTCTTCAATTTCATCTTAATCGAACTAGGCATTCGAGAGTGTTATAATGGTACAAAAAGACTAACAAAGGAAAAATCGGGGACCAAAAAACTCGATACTTCTTTAGATCAGCTATGACTGATTGGCGAGGTGGACATCGCGTGTCGGGATTTAGAGTGTCTACACAAAGTGTTTGTATCTTCACAAAAGGCCGAAATTGATATTCCTGAAGTTTAAAAATCACCACAACCAGGGCCGTTTGATTTTCTGAAGAAAAAAAAAGTCTAAAAGGTTTTTTTTTCAAAATAAATTAAAATTAAAGTGAATTAATTAATTTTCCACCCCTAAAACGTTTAAACAGCCTTTTTAAATTATATTAAACCACATTTTAAGTTTGTAAGTTGCTCCAAAAAAAAAAAAAAATAGTATCTGCCTGGTACCGAAAAGAAAAAAAAATGTTCCCAAGATAAAAGAACTTCTTTTTCTTGCTTTACATCTGTGTTGCAGATATTTTCAGCGTGAGAGAGAGTACCTTATTGAATGAAAAAGAGGATCTGTTCGGTAGACGGAAGGTGATGTATTGTATCGTGGGTATAGACTATATAGAAGGTGCTTATTGTGGGATTTGCAACGACAGCTTTAGCCTTTGTAAGACCTCCCGAGATGTTCTCCGCGTGATTCAATTAAATTCTGTGCTAAACGAAAAGAAAGTTTCCCTAGCCTTTTTTTTTTCATGAATATTTATGTATTCATGAAAAATGAAAATTGTTGTCAATAGTGTTGTTTTTTTAATTTTCTTATTTGTTTTCAAGAAGGGGGTTTCATCCTCCATTCGCTGGAAAAGTGCAAACCAGCTATACACATTGACCTCACCTAGCCAGGGTTGGGGCGGGAAAAAAGTTCGGCATGACGAGGGCGCGAACCCACGTCAACAACCACATGGTACAACCTCGCTGAACGTTACTTAACTTCAGTGACTGAACGGGAATAGTTGTGTTCAACGTGTCAGGATCAGACTTAGGGGAGAACCGATGGTCCTCGAACAAGGGAAAAATCCCACGTTCAAAATAATTTTCCCGTTTTCAAAATATTTTTCCCGTTTGGGGAAAAAAAAAATTCAATAGAGGTATGGCCGTAAAAACGTTTCCTAACCTGGCGAGGGGGTTAAAATATGTCAATAAAGCTAAAAAGTAAACTAAAAAAAAAATTTTAAAAAAAAAAAAAAAAAATTAATGTTACTGCTTTGTAAACAGGGTAATGTCAATTTATGATCATGTTTACAGTGTGACTTTTAGCTTCTCGCTCTTGTATGACGACTAATGACGAGGCCGATTTCATTTGTTGAGAGTACCTCAATCTCAAGAAATTATTAATATTAAAAGAAATTATTAATTAATTAATCGTGTGTATACCTATTTCACGTTCTTGTCATTTTACGTACAATGAACCTTTGGAGTCGACACGAAAAAAATACTCCCCTCAATGGGTAATGTACATCATTTCCAAACGACGGCGTAAATCGTTGGCCAATTTTTTTTTAAGCTGGATAATATGGTAAAATAATATGGTAAATGTACCTATATTTCTTTGTGTTAATATGTCACAATGTTTGAGAGCATCATAGCATTACAAGATATTTTCAACATTCACAGCAATATCACTAAATCTAAGAAACACTTTAACAATTTTCACCTTATAATGCTACCACTTGGCGCTATTACCATAGATACTCAATTGTCCTCAGGAGGCTGAGAAGAAACCCAAACCCAAACGAACATGGAATATAGATTAAAAAGGTTATCCTTTACATCCTTCGAAAAATAGTTCGAATGCAGTAAATGCAAATAAATTGTAAAATAAACTCGAACCGAATTCGAAATAAATAAAATTAAATTTGCATACGATAGAGTTGTTGATATGTACGAGGTAAATGAGAACTTTAGGAACTCCTTATACAGTGTGTAACAAAATAAAAGTTGCATACTGATATGTAATTGTGTTGTGTACGAGGTAAATGTGAACTTTAGGAACTCCTTATACAGTGTGTAACAAAATAAAATTTGCATACTGATATGTAATTGTGAACTTTAGGAACTCCTTATATAGTGTGTAACAAAATAAAATTTTATGAAATTTAGGAGCTCCTTATACAGTGTGTAACAAAATAAAATTAAATTTGCATACGGTAGAGTTGTTGATATGTAATTGTGCTATGTACGAGGTAAATATGAACTTTAGGAGCTCCTTATACAGTGTGTAACAAAATAAAATTAAATTTGCATACGATAGAGTTGTTGATATGTAATTGAGTTATGTATGCGGTAAATGTGAAATTTAGGAACTCCTTATACAGTGTGTAACAAAATAAAATCAAATTTGCATACGATAGAGTTGTTGATATGTAATTGAGTTATGTATGCGGTAAATGTGAATTTAGGAGCTCCTTATACAGTGTGTAACAAAATAAAATTAAATTTGCATACGATAGAGTTGTTGATATGTAATTGTTGATATGTAACTACAGGGTGTCCCAAAAGTCCGAGACCACCTGAATATCTTTTGAACGACTTGATCTGGAGTTTTTAAATTTTGCACGGTATTATATCCCAAATTGATGTTGTGACCAATTTCTCAGGGGCGGGTCCCATGTGGGCACCGTGGGGTCCAACTTTAGTTTTTTTTAATACGAACCCCCTTCTTGTGATACATTTTCAGAAAGACAATAGAATTAGAAGTACTTTGCAAAAAAGGTTACACGTCTAGCGTGTTTGGTTTCAAAATGGCGGCCATTTGAAATTTCCAAGAAATGACTTCCAAGAGTGTCTAAAACTAGGCGAATTATTTGCAATATGATATTGAATGATTGAATGGGACACCAATGTCGAGGAACCTGGTTTTTTAGACATAATTCGCCTATTTTTAGACTCTCTTGGAAGTCATATCTTTAAATTTCATATAGCCTCCATTTTGAAATCAAACATGCTAGGCGTGAATTTTTTTGGCAAAGTACTTCTAATTCTATTGTCTTTCTGGAAATGTACCACAAGATGGGGGTTCGTATTTAAAAAACAAAAGTTGGAATCCCTGGGGCCACATGGGACCCGCCCCTGAAAAATTTGTCTCACCATCAGGTGGTTTAATTTGGGATATATAATACCATGCAAAATTTCAAAACTTCTCAGAAAGCCGTTCAAAAGATATTCAGGTGGTCTCGGACTTTTCTGTTATTCTGTTTATCTATATTTTTTTTTACATAGAAAAGGAACGTCGTGTGATGTTCACACTAGATTTTTTTTTTAAATTCAATTTCGGGTTCTTTGTACCTTGAAACCTGAAACATTAAATTTGGAGGTGGGGGGGGGGGGCGGTAAAACAAATTTCATGAACATTTATTATTGATTTTATGGGAGGACAGGATAGGAGATGTTTGAAAAGTCCTCACAAAGGTGCAGGATGAGCTATTAAATTTGACAAATGGATTTCTATAATTTTTTATAAAACAAAACAGTGTATAGGTAAAAAAACAAAACAAAGACGAACTTGTCAGATCTGAGTTTGGGGCATTTTTCTATTAATCACTTCTCAATCTGCCCTCACAGATTATATTTTATTCAGGGCCGTAGACAGAAAATCCGGGCCGGGGGGAAGAATTTACGAGCCCCCTCATTATTCTTTCATCTCAAATCACCGTAAGGGCAGTAATAAAAGTAAAAGTTAGGCAATTCAATTAGTTGATGTGAAAAGGCGTGTACGCTTCTTCTTGGCAATAAATAATTATCAATGTGGATGATTTCTTCCAGAATTAACCTACTTTGACTCTTCAAAAGTCCCAGGGCGATGAATGAAGACCTCAGCCTTGTGGTAACTTCACAGGAAGAAGTCAGAGAGACTCAAATCCGGCGAGCGAGGGGCCAACAAAATGTCATGCTGTAAGGAGATCACGTGACCGGGGAACATGGGCCGTAGCCCCATACAGCCTAAAGCTGTTGATGTAGTCCGATCAAGAACTGGATCTGTAAAGTGCAAATGATTTTGAATCCCGCATTTTTTAATATTATAAGGAGGAAAGTTCTCAGTAGGTAGGTATATCCTCATACATGCACCATCTAACTGCTTTTATATATATTTGCCTGATCATTTTTATCTCAAAGGCAATATGTCATCCTCACTTTGAATACAATCAACAAAGTGTTTATAAAAATCTGGTGTGAGCATCACACGACTTTCTTTGTCTATAAAAAAAGAAGAAGAAAGTATTGTAATGGGCTGAAAATTTCCATGTCGGGTTTTCATTGCCAAAACAAGTTTTGAAGTCCCTAGAGCGGAAACACAATTATATATTACACTTCTTGATATATTACAATTGAACCTAAGTCGTATTTTTCAATTTCTTGTATGAAATTGATATGAATAGGCACCAAGTTTAAAGTTCTAGCTATTACCGTACACATTTTAAGCAGGATATGCAAAAACAACTAAAAAGCGGCATAAAACTGACAACGGTACATTCGAATTCCAGCAAAAGTTTATTTTGCCGTTCATGGCATAAAACTCTAGCACTTTCCGTTCTTGAGACATTTTGTTCACAGACAGACACACCCACGGACCAATGGCTAAAACTGGGGAAATATTGCTCTGGGGACCCCCAAAACTTGTTTGGCAAAGAAAACTCGACATCGAAAATTTCAGCCCATTACAGTACTTTCCTTTTTATAGGATAAGGAAAGAAAAATGATACAATAAATACCTAAGGTAATGTTTTCTCCGGAATTTGCGGGATTGCGGGATTTGCGGGATTGGAGCTTGCGGATCCCGCAGACTGCATATCCCGGATTTGTGGGATTGGAAGCCCTAAGGACAAACTATACCTTGTGCGAAACGCCCTCTGAGTGACTATAATGGATTCACTTTTTTAAATAAACAGCTTGACAACGAATGCACGATGCTCGCACGATCAAATCATTGCGACACCTAAAAACTAGATGTCATTTCTTGTTGAATATCACAACTCCCACGCTCCTCCCACTATTACTTACCCTCCCCCGATTTTTGGACAAGTGGGAGAACAAATTGCCGCACCCTGCACTTAGTTACTGAGTGTATTTAACAAATTCAAGACCTACCCATAACAGGGGCGCACACAGGATTTTTTCGGGGGGGGGGCTGGGCAAAAGGTACCTATACCATAACAGCATCGTGGAGTTGAACCCATCTAGTTTCACGGAGAGATAATGTAAACAATGTGAGAGCCAACGATCATACCACGTTGAATATACCAGTTCCCGTCAGATCATGGAAGTTAAACAACGTCGGGCGTGGTCAATACTTGGATGGGTGACCGCTTGGGAACACCACGTATCGTTGGCCTGATGGCCAACAATATACTCGTATTAGACTTCAACCTAAGTTCTATTTTTCAATTTCTTGTATAATTGATATGAATAGGCAACGAATTTCAAGTTCTAGCTCTTTCCATTCTGGTTTTAGGCGGAACCGCCAAAAAGCGGTCTTCAACCTAAGTTGTATTTTTCAATTTCTTGTATGAAATTGATATGAATAGGCAGCAAGTTTAAAGTTCTAGCTATTGCCTTTCTCATTTTAAGCAGGATATGCGAAAACTGCTCAAAAGCGGCATTTCAAGTCTCTAATACTTGCCGTTCTTGAGATATCTTGTCCACAGACAGACACACACACGGACCATTGGCTGAAAGCCGGGAGTCGGTTCTGGGGACCCCAAAACGTGTTTTGGCATTTAAAACTCGACATCGAAAATTTCAGCCCATTACAATACTTTCCTTTTTATAGGATAATAAGGAAAGTAAAAAAAAAAAAAAAAAATTGACTCATATGAAATCCCT
>JAAEEI010039776.1:29303-42446 GCA_012654025.1 Pachypsylla venusta
GGCTCCGCCCGTTTTTGTCCACGGACACACCTAGTTATAGGTACCTATTTATAATGGAAAAATAAAATTCTCGGCTGATAACAAATCCTTTGCTTTGGCATGAAGTTGGTACCGCGCAGGAGTAAGGCGGCATGAAAAAGAAAATCACCTGATTGATTTATCAATTCGTCGAATTTGATTTTTCCGTTATAAATAGATACCTATCCACTTATTTTTTTTAAATTAAATCTTCAAATAAAATTATATCTTTAAATTAAATTAATTTAAACCTTGAACATGATGATATTTTCAGACGATGAGTACTAAAAATATTCCACGAAACTGAGCGAGGTTTACAGTTCACAGAACTACTTGTAGTATAACACATTGTATCACATATTAAAAATACAAGGCGAACACAAGATTTTATTATTATTACAAGGTTACGATTTGATACAGATGATGAATACTAAAAATATTCCACGAAACTGAGTGAGGTCTACAGTTCACAGAACTACTTGTAGTATAACACATTGTATCATATATTAAAAATACAAGGCGAACACAAGATTTTATTATTCTTACAAGGTTACGATCTGATACAGATAATGAATATTCCACAAAACTGAGTGAGGTCTACATTCACAGAACTACTTGTAGTATAACACATTGTATCACATATTAAAAATACAAGGCAAACACAAGATTTTATTATTATTACAAGGTTACGATCTGATAAAGATGATGAATATTCCACAAAACTGAGTGAGGTCTAACTTGTTCTTCTCATAAAGTCGCTCCCTGAAAACTCTTGCGCTTTCTCCAAAGTTTCGTCAATTNCGGAATATGCTACTTTACGCGGGCTAGGTTCATTAAATAGCAATTTTCTTTGAATTGCTAACTACTACGGAGGATTGATTTCATCTGTCAGAAATCTCAAAAAAACAGTACTGAGACGCTTGATATCGACCAAAACAGAGCACTGTGGCAGGGACAAAACTAGGCTGGTCAGCACCCGGGTCTAGGACCCATTTTAGCACCCCTCCCAACTGCCCAAAACAAATTTTCAACAAATCAATATAAAAGAACAAAACACACAAATAGTTGGTACTAATCNTCAAAAGATTTAATTTAATAAATGTTGATTTTATAATATATGATCAAGGAATAAATAGTTATGAAATTAAAAATTTTTACTATAAATTAAATAAAAAAAAATATTTGGAAAATAAAGTAAAATTAAATGTTTTAAATTTAAAATTTATTTTTTTTAAAATTATAAAATACTTTAAAAAAAAATTTAAATTATTAATATTAACGTTTAGTTTGTATGAACATTACAAAATTATATTATTTTTAAAAAAAATAAAAAAAATAAAAATAAAAATATTTAAACCAAATAAATTTGAAATCAGTTTAAATAATAGTATTAAAAACGTATTAATTATTAGGACCATACGGAAATTATTGTTATAATATTTTATTAAAAAAAATAAATAAAAAATATTATTTTTATCCTATAATAAGTATAAAAAAAATTTTAAATATTAAAAAATATTTTTTTCCAATTGAAAATAATAACGGTGGTTTAGTAAACGATTCTATTAATTTATTATTTAATAACAATTTTTTTTTTAATTGTATTCTAATCATAAATATTAATCATAAAATATTTTTATATAAAAATAAAAAAAAAATATTTTTGCATAATCAATCATTAAAACAAATAAATTATAATTTGATGTTTAAATTTTTTAAATTAAAAATTTTAAAAACATTTTCAAATACAATTATAAATTCAGGAATTAACATTTGTAATTCTTTAACTAAGACTATTTTGTTAATAAGTATTAAAAATGTTTTTTTAAAAAATAATTTTATTAATAAAACAAAATTTATACTATTTAATAATTTTATAAATAAAAAAGTATTAATTTCATTTTTTATTAATAAAAATTTTTTTTTTTTATTTAAAATTATTAAAAATATAACAAACATTTATATAAAAAATAAAATATTTTATATTGAAATTTTTTTTTTCAGTTTAAGAATACTTCTTTTTATTATGAAATTATTTAAAAATAAAATTAAAATTAAATTTAAAAGTTTTCATTCTATATTATGAAATCATATTACAAAATAAATTGTTTAAATAACAAAAACAGAATAATTAGAACAGGAGACAAATCAATTTCTCATCGTAGTATAATATGTATTATTGTTAAAAAACAAATTATTGAAGTATTAAATTTTTTAGAGTCATCTGATATATTATCTACAATTAACTTGTTTAGAAATCTGAAACTACAAATTTATGGACCAATAAATAATTATTTATTAATATCTAATTTTAAAAAAAAAAATCAAAAAAATAATATTAATTTTATTGGTAATTCTGGTACAACTATTAGAATAAGTTTAAGTATTTTGTTTAATAATAATATAATAATTGGAGATAAATCATTAAACAATAGAACTATGTATAGAATAATAAAACCATTATCTTTAATTGGTTTTATTATTCAATGTAAAAAAAATTTTTTTACACCTTTAATTATTATAAAAAAAAATAATTTTGGTTTAAAATACAATTTAGTTAATATTAGTTCTCAAGTTAAATCTTGTTTATTATTATATTCTTTATTTTCTTTTGTTAAAATTTATTTAATTGAAAAAAAAACAACTAAGAATAATAAAAAATGTAGTATCATATGGAATATTCATAGATATAGGAAGCCTAGATGGCTTATTACATATTTCTGATATTCCAAAATACAAAAAAGTATACAAAAATTTATTTACTAAAAATAAAATTATAGTTAAAATAACAAAATTTGATAGAAAATTAAAAAAAATATCATTAAATTTAAAAAAAACATATAAAAAATACAATTTGATATTTGAAGAATATATAATTTGTAAAATTAAAAAAATAGAAAAAAATTTTTTTTTATGTTTAAGTAAATACAATAAAATTTTTATAAAAAAAAATTCAAATTTTTATAAAAAAAATGATATAATTAAATTTTACTTAATTAAAAAAAATGAAAATTATTTATTTTTAAGCAAGTATTATAAACTATACAAAAACAGAAACAAATATATTAAATATAATTTAAAACTAAAATTTAATGAATTTTACTTATTTTCTTACAAAAATAAAAAATTTATTAGCAATAAAAATAATAGAATTACTAAAATTAAAAAAAATGAATTTTATAAATATTTTATATCAAAAATTATAAATAATGATTTTTATAAAATCATTTATATAAATAAAAAAAATTATATTAAATATGGTAATTTTTTTCTATTAACAAATATAAATTTTATTTTTACTATTAATAATTTTAAAATTATTAATAATAATATATTTTTTTTCTTAAAAAAATACTAAACAGATTTTTCATCCGAATAATCAGCTATCATTGCTTCTGTAGTAATTAATAATCCTCCAATTGAACCTGCTGATTGTAGCGCACTTCTTGTAACTTTAACGGGATCAATTATCCCCATTTTAAACATATCACCGTATTTTCCAGTTGAAGCATCATATCCAAAATTATTTGAAGAAGATTTAATATTGTTTAATACAATTGATGGTTCACCACCAGAATTTTTAACAATTTGTCTTAATGGAGCTTCCAATGCTTTAAGAGCAATTTGTATTCCATAATTTTGGTCTTCGTTGTCTCCTTGTAAATTTTTTAATTTGTTTAAAATTCTAATGAGCGATACTCCACCACCTATAACAACTCCTTCTTCTACTGCAGCTCTAGTAGAATGTAGAGCATCTTCTATTCGTGCTTTTTTTTCTTTCATTTCTATTTCTGTTGCAGAACCTACTCTTATTACGGCAACACCTCCTGCTAATTTTGCCATTCGTTCTTGTAATTTTTCTTTATCGTAATCTGATAACGATTCTGATATTTGTTTTTTAATAGTATTAATTCTTTTTTTAATAGAATTCTCATCTCCTCCTCCTCCTAATATTATTGTATTTTCTTTTGTTGAAGTTATTTTTTTTGCAAATCCTAATAAACTTAAATCAATATTTTCTAATTTAATTCCTAATTCTTCACTTATTAAAGTTGAACCAGTTAAAATAGAAATATCTTTTAATATTTCTTTTCTTCTATCTCCAAATCCAGGAGCTTTAACTGCTAAAATTTTTAAAACACCTCTAATATTGTTTATAACTAAAGTAGCAAGTGCTTCTCCTTCAATATCCTCAGCTATTATAAAAAGCGATTTGTTTTTTTTTGAAATTAATTCTAAAATATTAACAATATCTCTAACATTAGATATTTTTTTATCAGTAATTAAAATTAAACAATTTTCAAGTATTGAAGACATATTTTCTTGGTTAGAAATAAAATATGGAGAAATATATCCTCTATCAAATTGCATTCCTTCTACTACTTCTAATTCATCTTCAAATCCTCTACCTTCATCAACAGTAATAACTCCATTTTTTCCAACTCTATTCATAGCGTCTGAAATAATTTTTCCAATAATTGTTTCTCCATTTGCTGAAATAGTACCAACTTGAGAAATTGATAACGTGTCAACACATGGTATTGAAATTTTTTTTAATTCTAAAACAGCTTGATATATTGTTTTATCAATACCTCTTTTTAAATCCATTGGATTTATTCCAGAAATAACAGCTTTTATTCCTTCATTTACTATAGTTTGAGCTAAAACAGTAGCTGTTGTTGTACCATCACCTGCAACATCTGATGTTTTTGATGCTACTTCTTTTACCATTTGTGCTCCCATATTTTCAAATTTATCTTTTAATTCTATTTCTTTAGCCACTGAAACTCCATCTTTTGTTACCAGTGGTGAATTAAAAGATTTATCTAAAATAACATTTCTACCTTTTGGTCCTAAAGTAGTTTTAACAGCATCTGCAAGAATATTAACTCCTATTGCTAGACTTTTTCTTGCATCGTCGCCAAACTTTATTTTCTTATAACCCATTTTCTATAATAGCGATTACATCTTCTTCTTTTAGAAAATAATAATTAATGTTATCACTTTTATACTTTTCTATATTATAATTGTCTTTAAATAATATTATATCTTTTTTTTTAACAATTAATTTTTTAATTTCACCATTTTGTAATAACTTTCCACATCCAATTTCTATTATTTCACCTTTTATTAAATTATTATCATTAAATGGTAAAAAAATACTTCCAATTTTATTTTCTAATTCAATTTTTTTAACTATAATTTTGTCATAAAAAATATGTTTTAATTTTAATAACGTTATTTTAATAAATTATTTGTTTGAAAAAAAATAATATTAATTAATAACATCAATTAGGTAATTAACTCAATAGGTAGAGTATCAGTTTTACATACTGAAAGTTATAAGTTCAAATCTTATATTACCTATAATAATTGGAGCGATAATTTAGTAGGTTAAAATGTTGGCTTGTCACGTCAAATATCGCGGGTTCGATTCCCGTTCGTTCCGTAATTTTATTAAAAATTATTATTTTAATATTTAACTTTAGAAAGTTTCTTAAAAATATTAAAAACATAGTTAAATCAAATTTTGAATTTTTAATAATAAACAATTTTTATAAAAATAATATTTTATACTTTAACATTAATAATTTTTATTTAATATATAATTTTTATAAAAATTTAAATTTTAAAAAAAAAAATTTTTTAAATTTGTTTTTAGTCAAAAATTTTGGAAATATAAATTCTTGTATTAGAACTTGTTATATGTTTAATGTTTATGTTATAATTAAAAACATATATATTAATAGTTTTGTAATTAATTATAATAATATAATTTTTATTAAATTATTAAAAAAATTTGTTATTGTTATTGGTAATGAAAAATATGGAATTAATAATTCTATTATTTTGCATAGCGATTTTATTCTTAAAATTAAATCTTATAGAAAAAAAAGTTTAAATTTGTCAATTGTAAGTGGTATAACATTGTACCATTTTATATATAATAATGAAATATAATATTTTTATTTTTTTTAAAAAATATAAAAATAAATTTTTTTCTATTTTTTTTAAAAATTTAGTTTTTTTTAAAATAGAATGTATTAAGAATAAAGTAATTACAATTTTTAAATTATTTAAATCAAAAAACGATGTTTTATCTTTCTTTATAATATTAAAATTAAGTATAATTAAATTAATAACAAATAACAATTATAAAAAATATTTGTCTAAAAATTTTTTAATAATACCGTCTTTACTATTTAAAATAAAATTTATTAAATATAAGAAGATAGTAAAATTAATTAAAATTTTAAGAATATTAGGAATTCTTCCTTATTCAATAAGAAATTATATTTCAAAAATAAATATATTATGCTAGAAAATATATCATCGATTAGTTCAGAATATATTATTATAAATTATATTTTTAACAATTTTAAATACTCAAACAATATTTTTAATATAATAAACGAAAATGATTTTTTTTATGAAAAAACTAAAAAATATTTTATAGAAAAAAAATTTTTTATAAAATTAAATTCGATAGATGAAACATATATTTTTTCAAATTTAAAAAATTTAGTTGAAAAAACAAAAAAAAGAAAAATGATAAAAATTTTATTTAATATAGTTTTTACTCTTTTAAATGAAAAAGATATACCTGTAATAATTTATGAAAAAGTTAAAATGCTATTAAATTTTAAAGAAACAAATAAAATTATGAAGTTAAATTATTTTGAAATGTTAAAAGATTATTTGTTCAATAAAGAAATTGGAAAAACTTCTTTTTTATTAAATTTGGTAAAAAATTTACTATTTTTGAATAATAAAATTATAATATTTTCATTAGAAATGACTGTTTTACAAATTTTCATAAGATTAATTTCTATAATATCAGAAGTTAATCAAAACAAATTTAAAAATAATGATTTTTCTGAATTTGATATTAAAAAATTATCTTGTTTATTTAAAAATTTTAATTTTAATAATTTAATTATTGTAGATTGTTCTTCATTATCTCCAAATGATATTGAAATTCAACTTAATTTTTATAAAAAAAATAATTTAATAATTAATATCATTTGTATTGATTATATTCAATTAATGAAATCGGAAATATCGAATAATAATAGAGTTTTAGAAATTTCTGAATAATATTATAAATTTTTTTATTAAAAAACAATTTAAAATTAAAAATTTTTATTTTAAATTAATAATTTGTTTTTTTTTTATTACAAAATTTAAAATAACAGGTATTGTTAACAAAATTAAATTTTTTAAAATTAATATTTTTTATCCTTTTACAAAAGTGAAAATAGTTAATATTTTATACAAAAAAAATGTATATTTAAAGTTTATTTATAAAAAAATAAAATTAAACAATTTCAAATTTATCAAATCTGTTAAAATGCAATTTTTTATATTTAAAATAATAAATTCATTTAATAAAAATGTCTTTTGCAATAAGATATAAAAAAGAAAGATTTATTTCTTTTTTAAAAAGATTTAAAAAATCAATAAATAGAAAAGTTATATTTATAAATAAAAAGAAAAATGTTAAAAACAAAATATTAAAAAAAATAAAATGAATTTAAAATGTCCATTTCATAATGATACAAATGCATCATTATCAATTAAAAATAATTTCTATATATGTTATGGTTGTAAAAAAAGAGGAAACACAACTTTTAAATTTTTAAGTATTAATAATTTTGATAATTTATTTAATAAAAATACTTTATTTATTGCAAGAAATAATTTATTATTTAAAAAAAATTGTTGGTTAAATTATTTAATCAAAAGAAATATTAGTTTTGAAACATTGTTAAAGTATAATTTAGGTTATGCAAATATTGATTTTAAATACAATAATAAAAAAAAAATGTTATATAATAGATTAATTTTTCCAATACTAAATGAAACAGGTATTTTAATAGGTATAGGTTTAAAATCTAAACAAAATAAACCAAAATACATTAATTTATTAAAATTTAATTTTAATAAAAATGAATTAATTTATGGAATTTATGAAAAAAAAAACAATAAGTTTGTAATAATTGTAGAAGGATATTTTGATTTACTAACTTTGTACGAAAATAATATTTATAATGCAATTTCGTTACTTGGTTCAAATATAAATGAATATAAATTATTATTTATTTTAAAAAAATTTAAAGAAGTATTTTTTTGTTTTGATGGTGATCATTCTGGATATTTAGGAGTATTAAAATTATCTTTTTTAAAAAAAAAACACAAAATAAAAAATTTATTATTTAAGTGTTTACCATCAAAATATGATCCCGATTTATACATTAATAAATTTGGTATAAAAGAATTTTTAAATTATTTAAAAATATGATTTTAAAAATTAAACTTAAAAATAAAAATTATAAAAATATTAAAAATATTTTTAATAAATTTTGTTTTAAAAAAAAAAAAAAAAAATTTTTTTTAAAAATAATAAATACNAGATAATTTTATTATATAATCATTGATATTAAAAATATTTTTTTTTATAATTAAAATATCATTTGATTTTAAAATCATTCCTGCTATAAATGTTTTTATGATAAAGTATTTTGTTAATATTTTTTTATTTTTTTTTAACATAATTTATGGAAAAAGAATTTTCATTAATAATTTTTTTAGAAAGATTAAAACATTTAGAAGAAAAATTTAATAAATTTTTAACAGATACAAAAAATATATGTATAAAAACAATATCAGAATTAAATGTTATCAAAGAAAATTTAATTAATGATATATTATTAGAATTAATACCATTAAATGATTCAATGGAAATGTTTTCCAAATCTTTTAAAATAAATCAAACTGGAGAAATGGAAATTTTAGTTTTAATTTTTAAATTAATAAATAAGTTTTTTTACAAATTTGAAGTTAAACAAATATCAAAAATTGGAATTAGTTTCAATCCAGAAATACATGAAGCAATAGGAATGTATCCTACAAATTTAATTAATAAAAAGAAAATAATTTTTTTTTTCTTATATAAAAATATAATAATATAAAAAAATATGAGTAAAATAATAGGTATAGATTTAGGTACTACTAATTCTTGTATAGCAGTATTAAGTAATGGTAAACCTCAAGTTATTGAAAATTCTGAAGGTGGCAGAACAACACCTTCAGTAGTTGGTTATACTGAAGATAATAGAATTATCGTAGGTTTACCTGCTAAAAGACAAGCAATAACAAATCCTAAAAATACTTTATATGCAATTAAAAGATTAATAGGAAGAAAATTTAAAGATGATATTGTACAAAAAGATATTAAAATGGTTCCTTATAAAATAATAAGTTCAGAAAACGGAGATGCTTGGGTTGAAGTAAAAGATAAAAAATTAGCGCCTCCGCAAATTAGTGCTGAAATTTTAAAAAAAATGAAAATAACTGCAGAAAATTTTTTAAATGAAAAAGTAACTAAAGCTGTAATTACTGTACCTGCTTATTTTAATGATTCGCAAAGACAAGCAACAAAAGACGCTGGTAAAATTGCTGGATTGGAAGTATTAAGAATAATAAATGAGTACATTTGATATCTCAATAATTGAAATAGCAAATGTTGATGGAGAAACACAATTTGAAGTTTTATCAACAAATGGAGATACTTTTTTAGGTGGAGAAGATTTCGATATTAGAATTATTAATAATTTAATATATGAATTTAAAATAGAAAATGGAATAAATTTAAGTGGTGATTCTTTAGCAATGCAAAGATTAAAAGAAGCAGCAGAAAAAGCTAAAATTGAATTATCTAGTGTAGAACAAACTGATATTAATTTACCATATATTACTGCTGATAAAAATGGACCAAAACACTTAAATATTAAAATTACAAGATCAAAGCTTGAATCATTAGTTGAAGATTTAATTTTAAAATCTTTAAAACCATGTGAAATTGCGTTAAATGATGCTAAAATAAGTAAAAATAAAATTGATGAAATTATCTTAGTAGGAGGGCAAACAAGAATGCCTTTAGTTCAAAAAATGGTTAGTGATTTTTTTGAAAAAGTTGTTAAAAAAGATATTAATCCTGATGAAGCAGTTGCAATTGGTGAATGACTCCATTAATTGAAAAAAATACTACAATTCCAACAAAAAAAACTCAAGTTTTTTCAACTGCAGAAGATAATCAAACTTCTGTTACTATACATACTTTACAAGGAGAAAGAAAAAAAGCTTTACAAAATAAATCTTTGGGTAAGTTTGATTTAAACAATATTTCTCCTGCACCAAGAGGTGTACCTCAAATTGAAGTATCTTTCGATTTAGACGCAAACGGTATATTAAATGTAACAGCAAAAGATAAAAAAACAGGAGTAGAACAATCTATTGTGATTAAATCATCAGGTGGTCTTTCCGAATTAGAAATAGAAAATATGATAAAAGATGCTGAAGCAAATTTAGAAATTGATAAAAAATTTGAAGAGTTAGTAAAATGTAGAAATGAAGCAGATAGTACTATCTCAATAGTTAAAAAAAAATTAAAAGATGAAAATTTAAAAATTTTAGATGAAGAACGTGTTTCAATAGAAAAATCTATTTCAAACTTAGAATTATTAATAAAAGGAGATGATATAGATTCGATTAAAAAAGAAAACGAAGAATTATTAAAATTAAGTGATAATATTATAAAAAAAAAATAACAAAGCATTACTCTTAAAATTAAATGTTTTTGAATGTTTTATATTTAAAAACAATTTTTATGAAAAATATAACTTTGTTATTTTAATTAAAAAAAAAATTATTTACAGAAAAGTAAAAAAACAAAGACATTGGATTATAAATTCTACTTATGATTTTTCTCAACCTATAAACGATTATTTAAATTTTATTTCAATATCAATTTGTACAAACGAATTTAAAAATAATTCTAAATTTTATCATTATATTTTAAAAAAGAAAATTAAAATTTAATAAAATTTATAATTTTTTTTTTTTACGAAAAATTGGAATTACACCAAAGATTTTAAAAATTTATACTAATATAATAGGTATTTCTAACAAAAACATTTATTTTAAAAAAAAAGATTTAAAAAATTCTATTTTTTTTGAATTAAACTATTTATTTAAAAACTGTTGTTATTTTAATAATTTTATTAAAGTGAAAAATATTAAAAAAAATATCGTAATTTCTAGTTTATTTAATTTTAAAAATATGATTTATTTAATAAGAAACACAGGTTCACAAATAGGATGTACAATAATTACAAAAAATAAAAAAAATATAATTTTATATATTAGATCATTAACGCTAAAAAAAATTTTATATGATTAATTTATTAATTATAAATTTAGGAACAAAATTAAGTTTGCTTAAAAAATTAGTTAGTAATAATTATTTTATAATAGAATTAAAAGATGAATTTTATTTAAAAAATATAGATGGTTTATTTATTTCTAATGGTCCTGGTTATCCTAAAAATTTTTTAAAATATAAAAACATTATTTTATATTTTTTATATTATAATATACCTATTTTAAGCGTATGTTTAGGACATCAAATTATAAGTATTTTAAATAAGTTTAAAATTTTTAAATTAAAAATAGGTCATCATAGTTGCAATCATACTTTATATAATGATTTTGAAAATAAAAATTGATAAAACATTTCAAAATATTTCATCTTTAATATTTCCTATATTGAGCTTTCAAAATCATCCTGAAGGATGTTCAGGTCCAAATGATTTAATTTTAGTTTTTAAATTTTACAAAATTAATAATGAATAAAAAAATATTAGTAATAGGAGCAGGTCCTATTTTAGTTGGTCAAGCTTGTGAATTTGACTATTCAGGTAGTCAATCATGTAAAACTTTAAAAGAAGAAAATTTTAATGTAATTTTATTAAATTCTAATCCTGCAACAATAATGACTGATTATGAAATTGCAAATACTGTTTATATTGAAAAAATAAATAAAAATAGTTTAATAAAAATCGTTCAAATTGAAAAACCAGATTTTATCTTACCGACAATGGGAGGCCAAACAGCTTTAAATTGTATTTTAGATTTTATTAATTCAGAGTATAATTTTCCAGAAAATAAAATTTTAGGAATAAACAAAAAAATTTTAATGAATGCAGAAAGTAGACTTATATTTTATAAATTGATTAATAATTTAAATTTAAAATGTCCAGACTCTGTTATAATTAAAATTTCAAATTTAGAAGAAATTAATAATGTAAATTTTCCATGTATTATAAGACCTTCTTTTACTTTAGGAGGTTTAGGAAGTGGAATAAAAGAATTTGAATTAGAATTATTAATAGATAATTATAATAATATTATAGTTATATGTTGTATTGAAAATATTGATCCAGTTGGAATTCATACAGGTGATTCAATCACTATTACTCCAGCACAAACTATATCAGACAAAGAATATCAGAATATGAGAGATTCTTCTTTTATTATACTAAAATCAATAGGATTAAAAGGAGGTGGAGCAAATATTCAATTTGCTATTAACCCAATTAATGGTGATTTAATCGTTATTGAAATGAATCCTAGAATTTCAAGATCTGCTGCTTTATCTTCTAAAGCTACTGGTTATCCAATTGCAAAAATTTCAACTAAATTATCGATTGGATATAGTTTATTAAAAATATTTAATAATTCTAAGTATGGAAAATTTATTTCAGGATATGAACCATGTATAGATTATATTGCTATAAAAATACCAAAATTTAATTTTGAAAAATATTTAGAATTAAACTTTTTAAATACTGTTATGAAATCAATAGGAGAAGTATTAGGTATTGGTTTTTCTTTTCAAGAAGCTTTTTTAAAAGCAATATATTCAGTATTTGAAAATAATAAAATTCCATCTTTTTTAAAAAATAAGTTTTATAATTTATATAAAAATAAAGCTATAAAAAAAATTATAAATTCTAATAGCACAAAAATATTTAATATAATAGATTTATTTAGATTAAATGTAAATATTAAATTTATTTTTTGTGTATCAAAAATTGATCCATGGTTTTTATTTAATATTAAAAAAATTATTGAAGAAGAAAAATTTTTTTTTAATAAAATTAAAAATAATAATTTAAATTACAAAAAAATAGATTTATGTTCTAATGAATTTGAAAAACCTTCTTTGTATTATTATTCTAGCAAAAATTTATATTTTAATGAATTAAGATATTCTATAAAAAA
>JAAEEI010039778.1:6699-21524 GCA_012654025.1 Pachypsylla venusta
TTTCATAATGACTATAAACATCCTTAATATTATTTCTAAATGCTTAAATTAAATAAACTTCCAGGTTGAAGGGACATCCGATTTGCCTGCAGCGAGTGAAGCTCTATTTTTAGAAAAAGTAAGAGAATCAAATGCGGCCTGTCAAGGCGGTGACTTTGCCAGGGCTGTTGCCCTTTATGGAGAAGCATTGCATTTGGATCCTTCAAATTATATTATCTTTTCAAATCGATCTGCGGCATATCTTAAAATGGGACAATTTCAACAAGCCTTAACAGATGCTATTCAAGCGAAAGATTTAAATCCAAACTGGCCGAAGGTAAGTGTAAATGACCGTACAAGGTGTAACAAAATCGGTGGAGAAATAAGAAGAAAATATTCCAAAAAATCCGATAAATATATTTCTCTAATTCGGACGAGCCCTGGAGAGTTAGAAATCTTTACATATTATAAATTAGATTCCCTCGCCGCGTCTGTTTGTTCGTGATAAAATCAAAAAATACCGAACGGATTTTTATGCGTTTTTAACCAATCGGCAGGTTGGGTTTGCGACCAGCTTAAATTCAGCAGGATTCCTAACGTTTTTTTTTTTTTTTTTTACCTAACCCAAACCCAATTCGTATTGGGTTAGACTGGGTCTGCAACCCGGACTATCCTCGCGCAAACTTCAACTCTTATTTTATTTTTGGTATTTATGGATTTCAGGGAATTCTATCAAAAATGGTAAAAAAAAATTTTTGTAGAATTACATTCTTTTGGGGGAAGGTGTTTTTTTTAATGATAAGGACCCATAAATCGAGGCATGGCCGATCAAAACCTTTCNTTAGCTTTATTAAAAAAAAAAAAAAAATTGACAGCTCATTTGAAACTAGGATTTAGGGCCATATTCTAAAACTGTTCACTACCATTTGAGTGTCTGATTTGTATTTTAAAAAATGTTCTGACCAAAAAAAAAAATTAAGTACATGTAATTTTATAATAAAATAAAAAAAGAAATTTTACAAGTGCGAGTGGCCACTTCGCTAATTTGTAGTTGGAGTGACAACTCCCACTAGAGTGAGGTTTTAGAATATGGCCCTTAGTGTCCAACCACTATTTCTTCGGTTGCACGGAACCCACCATGTGATGCAGAAATGTGTCTTAAAATGACCTTCTCCACCCTGTCACTCGAAGCCAGACGAATCTGGTTCACTAACGAAATTCATAAAAGAATGTTTGTAACTGTGAAATTTCTTTGTGGTAAGGCCCAATGACCTTTTCACAATATTTTTGGGTATGACAGTATTATGAAGAGCCTAAGCACTAATAATCACTTCTATCTTCTACCAAATGGCCCTCAAGATGGTTGGTTCTTCGCACCGGTGCTACCCGTGCCCCCGGGCACGGCCAAAGGCCATCAACACCGTTCCGACAACAACTCACTCTTCCTCTTGAGGTGTTCATCCCAGTCATGCTGCTCCAGACACTTCTTCAAAGAGCTGGTATTTAAATCCTTGCTAAACCCCTGCTCATGATGTAAATCATTGATTCAACTGCCCATCAAACCCAATCAATCTAGAGCCGTCAGCATTATAGACGGAACCTGTTGGAGTGGCCGCCTTCCTTGGCCTGCCGACACAGTGAGAGTCGTTGAGAACGTTAACAATAACCAAATCAAATCTTTTTACTCTGATAATCCCGCCACTGATTGCTACTCACGAGACTGAGTGAAAATTGTCTGACCCCACAGAGAATTGTATCCGGGTCTCCCCCCAAGTGCAATGCCAGTGTCATATCCATTAGACCAGGAGGACTGCGGTATACATTATTTATCTAAAAGACTTACAGTTTCCTCATTTCGGTTTCATGTAATTTGATTATTCTACAGGCGTACTACAGACAAGGTGTGGCTTTACAATGCTTGGGAAAATATGGAGAAGCTTTGGCAACATTCAGCTCTGGGTTGGCAGTCGATCCGAAATCAACACAACTCTTATCTGGACTAATAGAAGCATCAATGAAATCGCCTCTGAGAGGTAAGCCATTCGAAAGAAAATCGAACATGACAAAACCATTATTTTCTAAGATATCCGACACATAGAGAGGTATACAAATAAATGCGGATTGGGAGGGGTGGTGTGGCGAAAGAAAATATTCGACGGGGAATTACTTAACCAAATTGTTGCTGTAGTAGCAGCTTCCACCATTCTACGCCTCATCAGCTACCGCTGTCGGTAGATCAAGGAATTGAGCTGCTTCAACTGGCTTCAGCCACAAGTCTATTAGTGATGTGACCAAGACGTAGACGCAAACGTTAACAACAACAACAGGTCTATTGGTTGCAAAGGTGTTGGATTGTCGGGGCAGTTGAAAAGATGTACAGTGTCGTGCGGAGATTGATTGCAGTTAACCCAGTCAGTATAGCTGCCGGTAGCATAATATTTGTTTTTTTAATTGAATGTTAGAGTTAATGGTTGTACATAAGTGTATCTTTTTTGTTTGTATGATATAAGAAATTGATTTTTTTCAGATACTCTCGAGCCAACATTTCAACAACTGGAGGCTATGAATTTAGATAAATCTCCTTTTGTGCTGATATCCGTCGTAGGTCAAGAACTATTGGGTGCCGGTGCTGGCAATTATACATGTGCCGTGCAAGTACTTGAGGCTGCTCTGAAAATAGGAACTTGTAGTCTAAAATTAAGGGGAAGTGTATTTTCTGCGCTTTCTTCTGCCTATTGGGCTCTCAATTCATTAGATAAGGTAAGTTGGATTAATCTAGTTTGACAATCACACTACTTACGAAAAGTGATGGCGATGGATGTGTTGAGTACTCTGAGGACGCCGGACTAGAATCCGCCCCATTCCATGTCCTCCAATAGTGGTAAATCTCCCAAATTCATGAGAATGAAAATTCTATGGGTTGGCTAGGTTTGAACCCGCGCCCTACCAGTCAGAGCGTCTTAACGCTACACACAATTACACTACTTACATGCCCCCCAAGATGGTTGGTTCTTCGTACCGGGGCTACCCGTGCCCTCGGGCACGGCCAAAGACCATCAACACCGTTCCGATGACAACGCACTGTGTTTTTCCTCAATTGGACCCAGCCGTGCTGCTCCAGATACTTCCTCTATATAAGAGTTGGTATATAAATCCTTGCTAAACCCTGAAGTATCTAATCGTTGTCGTCTATGTATGCCGGCAGCGCATGATGTAAATCATAAGCAGTCAGCAACTATCCATCAAACCCAACTAATCTAGAGCCGTCAGCATTATGGACAGATCCCCTTGGAGAGGCCACCTTTCTTGGTCTGGAGACACAGTGAGAGTCGTTGAGAACGTTAACAACAACAACACTACTTACATGATATCAACATTAACAACAACAACACTACTAATATGATATCATAAATTAGGAAGCTAAGAAAATTAATTTAGAATTGAGTGGGAAATACGCCAATTTCAGGAGGAAAAACGGAAAATTATTGTTACAGTTTTTCTTTGCAAACCGCATCTTTGCCGAATGAATATTCGTGTTCAAATTCGGGACCAGTCCGTTTCTGTGATGAATTCTTAAAAAATTGTGACAGTTATTTGGAAGCTATAAGAATGTGTAACCATCTAAAATTCATGAGGATAAAATAACATGATTCTTCTGGAATTTGAACCTGCGCTCTTTTGTTTTTTAAATGAGTGCTTTGTCTCTGCGCCATTCAGACATTATCTACTCCGTACTAGAAACATATCACAAAAAATTATCATTGAAAAAAGGCCAAGTTCCACTTATTCAACCAAAAAATGCAGCATATGAAAGTAGTGATATCTATTATTGGGGCCAAGTTTACTGTTGCTGCTGTATATCCCACACTTAAATTTATTATTGCACGTTTTTCTGTCTCAATTCTCTCAAAGTAATACCGACTTTATACTTGGTCAGTTTTTTTCTAAGGGATTCGTAAAATACTCGTACTACCTTTTTACAATTGCATGTAATATCTAACTTTGTGCAAGATTTCAGTGTTTTATCAGTTAAAACTACATTAAAATACGTTATACTGTCTTCCCTAAAGCGACATCGTTTTGGAGCACTTAGAGTTATAAAGTTCAAATTTTCGGAATTTTCCCTTTACTTGGATGTCAATTGCTATTTTCATGCAAAATTTCAGCGCTCTAGGTATACGGGAAGTGCCTGAAACTTTTGATGATGAGTGAATCAGTCAATATGTCAGTCAGTCAGTCAGTGAGTATCCAAAAGTGCAAACTTTGAAATTACGTATCTCCCGGCCGGGTTAACATTAACTTTTGAAATTTATCCTCTAGTATTGTACTATACTACGGAATGTATGTTCAAAATTTCAATGATCTATCCTCTGTAGAACCGGATATCTGACGGTGTGAAAAACCGGTGAATTGCTTCGTGTAAAGATACACTGGTGCTTTCTGGAACTTGGCCTGGCGCACTGCCGTGCGCTCAGATACCGCAATCTTGCGATGGCCGGTTTTACGTAACAGAACGATCTGAAACGCATGCTATCCATCAATTCTTTTTGGTAGGCTCACGTCAACTTATGACCACCATTTTTCCAAACCTTAATCTAGATATGAGGGGAATATCAATTTGATTTTAAAAGGAACACCGCCACAACCACCTTGGTTCAACTTGAAAAATGTGTTTCACTTTCAGGCAATTAATTATATGCAACAGGATTTAGCTGTTGCAAAATCTTTAGGCGATGTACCAGGAGAATGTAGAGCTCATGGAAATTTAGGTTCTGCATATTTTAGTAAAGCCAGCTTTCAAGAAGCGCTAACTTCACATAGATACCAACTTGTGCTTGCAATGAAATGTAAAGATACACAGGCTGCTGCCACAGCTTTAACTAGTCTAGGTGAGTTCCTACAACGTAAACAACATCCCCCCATAGAGTATGTGACCCAGTATAAAGATATGGGCCTCAAATTGGAAACCAATCTTAACTTCAGAGATCACTTTGAAGACATTACAAATAGAGGGTATAAAAGACTGGGCATGATTTTTAGATTTTCTAAATTTGTTTCTTTTTATTTTATTTTGTAAATTAATATAAATAGTGTTTTTGGTAAGTGTTTTGTTTAAATTTAATTTATTTAATAGTTAATATATTTTTTAACACTTATAATTAACATGTTATTCAAAGATTTAAATAGAAAATTATCCAATTGCTTTAGCCTCACATAAACAATGTGTACAACTCGTGAAACTTATATATTTTTTTGGTGTTGTCGTAGGTCATGTATATACTGCAATAGGAGATTATCCAAATGCTTTAACCTCACATAAACAATGTGTACAACTCTTGAAACTTATATATCTTTTATGTTGTTGTAGGTCATGTATATACTGCAATAGGAGATTATCCAAATGCTTTGGCCTCACATAAACAATGTGTACAGCTCGTGAAACAAATGGATGACAAATTACAAGAAGCAAGAGAAATTGGTAATGTAGGAGCCGTTTACTTAGCTATGGGAGAGTTTGAATCAGCTGTCGATTGTCATACGCAACATTTAAGATTGGCAAGAAGATTAGGTAATCAGGTGAGTAACTATGCTTGAATAAATTAATTACGTGAATAATTTCCGACCAAATATGACCTAATTTTCGTTCCCGCCGTCCCGCGAGTGTTATTCCTAGAATTAGGTAAACCATATTAGGTAATTTTCAATATTTTAGTCTACAGAGATGAATAGGAGCCAGCGTCTATGGCACGTTGAATACAACAGTTTCCGTTGGATCACTGAAGTTAAGCAACGTCTAGCGAGGTTGTACCATGTGGGTGTAGACGTGGATTCGCGCCCTCGTGATGCTGGCTTTTTTTCCGGCCCAACCCAAACTGGGTGAGGTTAATATGGGTAGCCAGAAGTTTCCAGCGAATGGAGAATAGAACCCCCGTCTCAAATGACCAATTGATGTTAAAGAGACGTTAAGCCAAAATAATAATAATAAAGTGTTAAAATCAATCAAACAATATAAAACTAATGGCAGAAATTCAGATTATAATAAAACCATTTGGGTATTTCAATGCAGAATTTTAGACCCTACTAAACTGTAACTTACTTACACAGGCCGCGAGGGTCCCTAACCAACTCCAATGAGTCTTCTCCATCTTTGGCCGACTGAAACAATTCTTCTCCATCCTCTTAAGGTGTTTTTAATTACATCGTTCCATCATTTGCTTGGTCTTCCCCGTACTCTTCTGCTTATTAATTCACAATTTAGATCGAAACTCTTCTTAATTAGATCTACGCTCGCTCACGCTCTATGTCCCGTCCATCTTATGATTCTGTCTTTCGCATTTGTTGTTATACTTCATCCTCATAGAGTGCCCGTATTTCCCTATTTTTTCTAATTCGGAACAATCCTGTACCTTCATCTCACGTAGGGCTGAAAATAAGGGAAGATCTTAGTCTCAAAGGTTTGCAGTATTTATTCTGCTCTCGTCGTTAGTGACCACGTTCTGCATCCATACAACAGTCCTGTATCTTCATCTCATGTAGGTCCGAAAATAAGGGAAAATCTTAGTCTCAAAGGTTTGCAGTATTTATTCTGCTCCCGTCGTTAGTGACCACGTTCTGCATCCATACAACAGTCCTGTACTTTCATCTCATGTAGGTCCGAAAATAAGGGAAAATCTTAGTCTCAAAGATTTGCAGTATTTATTCTGCACTCGTCGTTAGTGACCACGTTCTGCATCCATACAACAGTCCTGTACATTTATCTCGCGTAGGTCCGAAAAAAGGAAAAATCTTAGTCTCAAAGGTTTGCAGTATTTATTCTGCTCTCGTCGTTAGTGACCACGTTCTGCATCCATACAACAGTCCTGTATCTTCATCTCATGTAGGTCCGAAAATAACGGAAAATCTTAGTCTCAAAGGTTTGCAGTATTTATTCTGCTCCCGTCGTTAGTGACCACGTTCTGCATCCATACAACAGTCCTGTATCTTCATCTCATGTAGGTCCGAAAATAACGGAAAATCTTAGTCTCAAAAGTTTGCAGTATTTATTCTGCTCTCGTCGTTAGTGACCACGTTCTGCATCCATACAACAGTCCTGTACATTCATCTCGCGTAGGTCCGAAAATAAGGGAAAATCTTAGTCTCAAAGGTTTGCAGTATTTATTCTGCACTCGTCGTTAGTGACCACGTTCTGCATCCATACAACAGTCCTGTACCTTTATCTCACGTAGGTCCGAAAATAAGGGAAAATCTTAGTCTCAAAGGTTTGCAGTATTTATTCTGCTCCCGTCGTTAGTGACCACGACCACAGCAGGCCAGGCAAGATGACCGTTTTGTAAATTTTTTATCTTGTAAAAGCTGCAACATAATGTAATATTCTTGAGTAGTCAAACCTTTTAGAACTCCGACCCTCTTCGTTCTGAAAGCAGCGTCAATGTCCTCGAAAACGTTAACAAACTTATAATTAATTTGTATGACTTGGGATTTTTGAAACCCAATTAATTGAGTAAGGTCTACAATGCATAGAACTTCTAGTAAATAATATTCTATCCTTTGTGTTGTAGGTTGAAGAAGCAAGGGCGTATAGTAATCTTGGCTCTTCTCATCACTACAGACGAAATTTCTCTCAAGCAATCGTTTTTCATGAAAATGTATTGAGGATAGCTCAAGAGTTAGGAGATAGAGCTGTGGAAGCCAGAGCTTACGCTGGACTTGGCCATGCTGCAAGGTAATGTATTGAGGATAGCTCAGGAGTTAGGAGATAGAGCTGTGGAAGCCAGAGCTTATGCAGGACTTGGCCATGCTGCAAGTAATGTATTGAGGACAGCTCAAGAGTTAGAAGATAGAGCTGTGGAAGCCAGAGCTTACGCAGGACTTGGCCATGCTGCAAGGTAATGTATTTAGGATAGCTCAAGAGTTAGGAGATAGAGCTGTGGAAGCCAGAGCTTATGCAGGACTTGGCCATGCTGCAAGGTAATGTTTTGAGGATAGACAAGGAGTTAAGAGCTGTGAAAACCGGAGCTTTGCCATGTTGCGAGGTAATGTTCTGAGGGTAGCTAAAGCGTTGTTGTTAAAGTTCTCAACGACTCTCACTGTGTCTCTAGGCCAAGGAAGGTGGCCTCTCCAACAGGATCTGTCCATAATGCTGACGGCTCTAGATTAGTTGGGTTTGATGGTCACTTGAATCAATGATTTACATCATGAGCAGCCAGCATACATAGAGGACAGCGATCAGATACTTCAGGATTCAGCAAAGGATTCATATACCAGCTCTTTGAAGAAATATCTGGTGCAGCACGGCTGGGATGAAAGGTAGAAAAACACAGTGAGTTGTCGTCGGAACGGTGTTGATGGTCTTTGGCCGTGCTCGAGGGCACGGGTAGCCCCGGTGCAAAGAACCAATCATCTTGAGGACCTTGGTCATTTTGCCAGATAATGTTTTGAGGATAGACAAGGAGTTAAGATCTGCGAAAGCCGGAGCTTTGCCATGTTGCGAGGTAATGTTCTGCGGGTAGCAAAGGCGTTAAAAGATAGCGCTGTTGAGTGTAGAGCTTGTGCAAAACTTTTTAAGTAGGTGGCTCTTTCGTTGTAAACCACAATTCACTAAAAAATCTAATAAACAGTTACATTGCCACCACTATGGCCATATCTACTCTGTTGTTCTCAGGAGGCACCAAGTAGAAAATTCGAAAAAGAAAAAACATTTAAATTTTTTTTTTTACCCGTCCAGCATTAGTGGTCTCCCTGTAATCAGAGAATGATGCACACTTTGCCAATCGTCTCCGTGGCAAATCCACTGTAATCGGCAAACCCGCTATCTCCCTGTAATCAGAGAATGATGCACACTTTGCCAGTCGTCTCCATGGCAAATCTACTGTAATCGGCAAACCCGGTATCTCCCTGTAATCACAGAATGATGCACACTTTGCCAGTCTCCGTAGCAAATCCACTGTAATCGGCAAACCCGGTATCTCCCAGTAATCACAGAATGATGCACACTTTGCCAGTCGTCTCCGTGGCAAATCTACTGTAATCGGCAAATTATTTTTCTCTGTTACCAGGTGCGCTGGAGACTATACTCAAGCAAAACGATGGCATGAACGGCAACTTGACATGGCTTTATCATCCCGGGACAAAGTTGGCGAAGGTCGGGCTTGTTCCAATTTAGGAATAGTTTATCAACTTCTTGGAGATCATGATGCGGCACTCAAACTTCATCAAGCACATTTAAATATAGCGACAACGTTGGAGGATAGAGCCGGTATGGGACGAGCTTATGGGAATATTGGCAATGCGTACTCAGCAATGGGTTACTATCAGCAGGTGAGAATGTAGTGTGATTCAGGGCCGTCAAGAATAGGGAGGGATGGGATAGAGCCGGTATGGGACGAGCTTATGGGAATATTGGCAATGCGTACTCAACAATGGGTTACTATCAGCAGGTGAGAATGTATTGTGAATCAGGGCCGTCAAGAATAGGGAGGGATGGGATAGAGCCGGTATGGGACGAGCTTATGGGAATATTGGCAATGCATACTCAGCAATGGGTTACTATCAGCAGGTGAGAATGTATTGTGATTCAGGGCCATCAAGAATAGGGGGGTGGGGGAGGGGGATAGAGCCTGTATGGGACGAGCTTATGGGAATATTGGCAATGCATACTCAGCAATGGGTTACTATCAGCAGGTGAGAATGTAATGTGATTCAGGGCCATCAAGACTAGGGGGGTGGGGGAGGGGGATAGAGCCTGTATGGGACGAGCTTATGGGAATATTGGCAATGCGTACTCAGCAATGGGTTACTATCAGCAGGTGAGAATGTAATGGGAATCAAGGCCGTTCAATAATAGGGGGTACGTAATTCATCTCAGGCTTGCATCTTTTGAGTGGGCTCGGAAGTTTGCAAAATAATATGACCCAATTTTTAGTTTATTCTTTCAATATTAAAAAAAATATGGGTTTATCTACTCTATTATTCCATCCTCAATTTTTGGTGTAATTTGTTATATTATGCATTGTAACTGACAGATCTCAAATCGGGCCCACACCAAATTTACTAAATTCGGTCAAAATGCTAATTTGCAGAAGTGCAGCAGACGTCGCGGCGGACAAATGGATTGTTTAAAATCGATTTTTTCAATTCTTTCCTTGAAAGGTAAAATGTCAAATTTGAAATTATTTTTTTTTTTTTTATGGTCGATTCCGAGGGTATACATGTTGGGGGTCCGCCAGGGGTTTAACTTTTTTTGTAAATTACAGCCCCCCCTTTTTATGATAGTTTATTTGGTATTTTTTGAAAAAAAAAAAAATCTTACTTGGTACTTTATATCGGTAATACAACAAACAACTTTAAAATCTTGAAATGCTGTCTTGTTTTTATTATGTCAATCTCCTTTTCAAATTTCAGGCTATCAAATATCACAAACAAGAGTTGACGATTTCTAAAGAAGTAAAAGATCGAAGCTCCGAAGCATCTACCCATGGAAACCTGGCTGTCGCTTATCAAGCACTCGGTATGGGTCTTATCTATTGATTTAATTAGTAGTTTTGTGAACTGTAGACCACACTCGTTTTTTTATTGTTTTTATTTGTCTTAACGTCTCTTTAACATCTATAGATGGGAGTTTTACCCTCCATTCGCTGGAAACTTATAAACCAGCTACCTATAGTCCTACATTGACTTCACCCAAGCCATGTGGACACCCACCTGGTAAATCCTCGCTGGACATTGCTTAATAGGTAATATAGGTGTCTACTTACTGTAATATAAATAATACTCTGTAAGAAAAAGAAAATGGTTAGTTACAAAAATGTTTCGTTGAGTATGAACATTCATTTTCTACTGTAGGCTTTAATCTTGAGCAGGGGCCCCCAAATTTTTCAAAATGGAAAAGCCCTTAACACCAGCCATAACATATCAAACGTTTCTACAACAAACCGCTAAAAATCATTTTCAAAAAAACACAATATTGGGCCCCTCAGATACTACACAGCAATTCATGTCCTAATCACACATTTGCTGCCTCTGGAATGACTGACCAGCCCAGCCTTGGTTTCGAAGATTCTGTGACATCCGTAGCACTGGAGTGGATTCTGCGATGGTTCAGGAGCCGGGTTGGCAATTGATTGATCGGTTGATGTTGTTGATCTAATAGGTTTATTGTTGAAAATATTAGATTCGACGTCTTTGTGTTTGTGTCTTATGTGTGAGGAGAGCCCGGATTTAGTTTTAGCTTCGTAGGAGCAGTGTGGACAATTAAGTGTTTTGGTGTTTGTGGTTTCAGGCCTATCCCTTTCGTGTGCTTGGCTGATGTGTGAGATGTGTGAGTTGACGTACTGTCTTCCACGTTTACCAGTTCTTGAGAAAGGGCAATGTGGACAGGTCCAAGTATAAACATTCATACACATATACAAGTGCATTTCGGGATGTATATAGGAGTCAAAAGTGGAGTTCACTAACGTTCACAAATATCTTACAAAAACTCATTTGAATTTTTTTTTTCAGGGGCTCATGATATGGCTCTATTTCACTATCGAGCACATTTGTCCATTGCTCGGGAACTTAAAGATACAGCAGGCGAAGCGTGCGCCTTATTAAATTTAGGAAATTGTTTAAGTTCTCGCGGTGAATTCGGACAAGCTGTACCTTATTACGAAAACTATCTGATGCTCTCTCAGGTTCGTATGCTTTATAAAACGCTCACAAAAGCTTAACTCTTACAATGACAAAATCAACAACGATGTGTAGGACAAATGTTCCGATTGCAACCCAAGCCCGCACGACGTGACTCACATTTCAAAATATGCGGCCAATCCATCTGATTTGTCTCTCACCGATCTGTGGACTCTTCTCAAAGAGGTGGTACAATTTCTCCCAACTGCCATTTATGGATGTTGAGGAACAATTACGGAGAGCCTCTGCCGCCACAACAACAACAGTGTATCACAAGGAAATTATACTTACCTAATAGACCCATTGCTAAATTGGCGGGGAGCACCGCACCGTAAAAGATGGCAAGGATGCTGACAAATACGTTACTGCGGACTTCTCTGGCGATTGGTTCTACGGACCAAGTCCACTCTGGATTTTAATTTTACCAGAGAGCGTCTGATTTTCGCTACGAACACAATATCCCTGATATCCCCCTTTATGTTTGGACTATGGAGTGGCTGATTTCAACTCGGTTACTCCATGCTGCTCTCGAATCTGCTATTGGCATCGGAAACAATTAATAATTTTTTTTTTTTTAGCCGGTAAAATAATAAAGCCAAGGATCATATTGGCAGAGTTTTTAATAATAATTTGGATTGATTATTTTGGGACTGTAACTATTTTTGGTTTGAAAGCAGTCTTAATGTCGTAAACAATACAACGGGAGACATCTCCGTGGCAGAGTGCACAGCACACTCGGCTTGCACAAAGAAGGTTCCGGGTTCCATTTCTATTGTGGGGTATATTTTGGTATGGGAAGCTGGTTTTGCTATGTAAAAGGTTGTTCTCCGTCTATCCGTTTCAGAGTTAGTATAAACTCCTTTGTAAGATAGACCCCAACCTGAGGGACAAAACTATAATAGAAATGAGAACAACAAGATGTTAATGTTGAAAATTACCAATGATTAAAATTTACGAAGTTGGTCTTTATTGGAATTCAGGACTTAGAAATAATTTATAAAATGATAAGTTGTTGTACCGTCGAATGTTAGAATTATTTTAATAGACGCTCAATCTGAAGTTCTTCCTTCAGATCGACCATTAGGATCAATCCCTGCTTTCTATTGGCTGATTGTATTGAGTCCAGCCAATAGCAATTTCGTATTCATTCTAAACAATCGATATTGTTTAACTTAAATATTATAACGGTTCGGTTGATGAACTGTACGACGAATTCTTTGAACTGCTTATTGTTTAATTTTTGATATAATTAAGATGCAACTAATACCACACAGAATATTTCTAGAAGTTATTATTCAATCAATATACTGGCTGTATTTTACGCCCAACACTAACGGGCCGAAAATTTGATAAAAGGTTTTTTTTTCAAATTTTCTACTTGGTCTGATTGTGATAACTCAGCCTCCTGAGGAAAAATGATTAGCTATGGTAATAGCGACAAGTAGTAGCATTATAAGGAAATTGTTGAAGTGTAGCTTAGGCTTAATGATATTGGAGTAATTGTAGAGAATACCTTGTATTGCTATGATGCCCACAAAAATTGTGACATAATAACACAAAGAAATATACATTTACATTTCTGTTCTAGGAACTACACGATATTGAAGGAGAAGCTAAGGCTTGTCATTTTTTAGGTTACGCTCATTACTGTCTCGCAAATTTTCGTGAAGCTGTCCGATATTATGATCAAGATCTGGTGCTGGCCAAAGATTTACAGGATAAAATGAATATGGGACGAGCTTATTGTAACTTAGGATTGGCACATTTAGCACTTGGAAATTTAGACACGGCTTTAGAGTGTCAGAAATATTTTTTGGGTAAGAAATACCTTTTGTTTTTCTAGGTGTATTTTTTATCGGCCAAACAAAATGTGACACATTCTTTGTTCGGCCACGAAAAATATTTATAGATAAAGACAATATCGATTCTAAAACTTATTTGATGGCCAGCTTTCAATAGACTATCATCGTCAGGCCTATGTTGACTCTACGTTGTACAAAGTAGAAGTCCCACGCCGCGCCTGGTTTAATGGACATGTTTAATAAAAGTTAATTCCCGCACCGCGCCTGGTTTAAATATAAAAGCTATTGTACATATGACCCTGCATGAATATAATTTCTATTTTATTTTCTCTGACAGCTATTGTACATATGACCCTGCATGAATATAATTTCTATTTTATTTTCTCTGACAGCTATTGTATATATGACCCTGCATGAATATAATTTCTATTTTTTTTATTATTTTCTCTGACAGCTATTGTACATATGACCCTGCATGAACATAATTTCTATTTTATTTTCTCTGACAGCTATTGTACATATATGACCCTGCATGAATATAATTTCTATTTTTTTTTATTTTCTCTTGCAGCCATTGCTCATATGATAAAACACTTGCCTGGAAAGTTTCGTGCTCTTGGCAACATAGGAGATGTCCTAATCAAAATTGGAGATACGGATGAAGCTATCAAAATGTACCAAAGACAATTATCTTTTGCTCGACAAGGCAGAGATCGAAATTTAGAGGCCGCCTCGTATGGAGCGTTAGGTTTGGCCAATAGAATGCTCAAATTTTATGATAAAGCACTTGGCTTTCATACTCAGGTAAGATTTTAGAAATCTAGTATCTCCAGGGTGTTTGGCTATAAATGGGACCCGCTGATGATAGTGGATCTCAAATGGAAAATATTTTACGAAAATCAAGAGTGAGCCAGGTGAAGCATAGTCAAGTGACAAAGTGGAGAATTTCATTGTAATACAACTTTCTGCACCGCATAGTGGGTTCTGTGCGACCGACGAAAAAATGGGTTGAGGTACCAGACAGATACTATTATTTTTTTTTGAGCAAGTTACAAACTTAAAATGTGGTTTAATATAATTTAAAAAGTCTTTTTAAANTTTAATTTTTGATATAATTATGATGCAACTAATACCACACAGAATATTTCTAGAAGTTATTATTCGATCAATATACTGGCTGTATTTACGTCCAACACTAACCACTTCAAACTTCCCTTCCAGCCAACGCACTCTACAAACTAGTCGTCTATGTATGCTGGCTGCTCATGATGTAAATCATAAGCAGCCAGCAACTATCCATTATTCAACTATCCATTAAACCCAACTAATCTAGTGCCGTCAGCATTATGGACAGATCCTGTTGGAGAGGCCGCCTTT
>JAAEEI010039778.1:28912-41970 GCA_012654025.1 Pachypsylla venusta
CCCCCCCCCCCCCTTGGCAATGCACGTAATTGAATAGAGCTTGGCAATCCTAGGGTTAAAGCAATACCTTCACATTGTTTCTCTTAATGAAGATCCACAAGAATTTCTCCCCAGAACCATGGTTTAGTTCCAAATTTGATCACCAGGCTGAGTATTTAAAAAGTATCCTTTTTTTAGAGAACTCCTTTTTTGCATACATACCTATTACAAAATTTCAATTTTCAACATAGCACCTACCCCCAAAAAACAAACTTTAAGTATTGAATGTGGATTTGGTAAAAGGATTTCAAAATCAATCGTCAAATCATCGTTATGGCACCTTGCATAAACCAGTTCCCGTTAGATCACTAAAGTTAGGCAACGTCCAACGGGGGGTTTCTAAGTCGGTAACCACGTAGTTTTATGTCAGCATGATACTGGATATTCNAAAGCGCTCGTGGCTCATCAAATTCATTGTAGTTGATACATATTTTTTTTTTTCAATTACAATAAGGTAGATAAAATACTATATCTTCACTTGACTATGAAAAATATAACTTCTGACTAGGTTCAAACTCTCCTGAGTACATCATCAGAGCGTCGTTCAGGAGAATATAAAACTAGTCAGCTTTTAATTAACTATCTTTTTTAATTTTTACTGTCAGTGAACAGGGCCGTAACCAAGATTTTTTTTCGGGGGGGGGGGGGTCCGAAGNCGAAGCATTAACAGCAAAGCCAGGACTAACACCTGAAAATGATGGAAGATGATGATGTTTTTGTTGTTGTTGATGTTGTCTTTGTTGTTGATGCTGTGGTTGTTGCTGCTGTTGTTGTCTTTTTTATATTATCACGTACAAAGTAGAGTATTTTCATTAAAAAAAAACATTGAAATTTCGGGGGGGACCCTCTGGACCCCCCCAAGTACGGCCTTGTAAGTGAAGATAAAAATAAACCTAGCATTTTATCTGCTATTATCAAAAATGAAATCGACAAACGAGGCACAGTCGATTTTGGGTCGGTTGGTTATGATTGGAAAGTCCATTCAATTTCTCAAAGAATATTTTTAAGCTTACTGTCGGACGTCCCGTGCTGTAAGGTGTCCTTTGACTTTGGTGGAAATTGACCTCTGATTTAGAATATCTTAATCCGTCAACCATTCGGTCGAATTTGGTTTTTCAATATTAGTTCAGAAAGAGTTGAATCCATAACGGTAATGGAACATCCCGTTCAAGGTGTAACTCCTTAAAATACACACTGTGACACATTATATGAAAAACAGTCTATTACACAATAAATTCTAATGTATAAAAAAAAAAAAAAAAAAAATTAAATAAAAATATAAAAAATAACAACTTTACAAATAAAATTGATTACAAAATAATATTTTAAAAAAAAATCAAAAGCTCCACTGGTTCACATTACACTTAGAATAAATTTCAAAATGAAGGCAAAATATTTAGAATAAGCAGTACCTAGAATATATTTCAAAATAAAATTTTATTACAGAAATATATTTTAAAATAAAATTTTATTACAGAAACATATTTTAAACAAAATTTTATTACAGAAATATGTTTCAAAATAAATTTTTATTACAGAAATATATTTTAAAATAAAATTTTATTACAGAAATATGTTTCAAAATAAATTTTTATTACAGAAATATATTTCAAAATAAAATTTTAATACAAAAATATATCGCAAAATAAAATTTGATTATATAAAAATATATTTTAAAATAACATTTGATTACAGAAATATATCTTAGAATAAATGTTTATTACAGAAATATATTTCAAAATAAAATTTTATTACAGAAATATACTTTAAAATAAAACTTTATTTCAGACAGATATTTCAAAATAAAATATATTCATTATGTATTGTCTCAGAAGTCTTAACCAGATTAAAATTTAAACAAAGACACAAATACAAAACAAACAAAATCTTTGTAAAAGTGTATGAATAACTGAATGTAAATGTGGAAATACTTTGTCGTAAGGATTAGCGGCCTTTACACATTTTTTTCTGGATATCGCCGCACAACTAAGAGGCCGATGTACTAATAATCCCTTTGATTTTCTAACAAATTAAAAATCTTTTTACTGCAGTATTACCGCCAATTGTACTCATGAGATTGAGAGCACCCTGAAATTACAAGCACTCAGTCGAAAATGTTCTAACCACGTCGGATTCGGAAAAGAGAATTGAACTGGATTCAATTCCCGGTGTTCAAAAGTTACGGGCAATCGGAAAAGACTTATGAAACACACTGTATAATTTACAAAAGAAGAAGTAAGGTACATACAGAATGTAAAACAAAATCAAATTAAAATTTCATACATCAGATCACAAACTTTACTATTTACAAACTAAGGCCTCACATTTCAAAGTGTTCATTTAGATATCAGTCTTTTCATAAATCTACATTCCTTATTATTTAACAAATTTATATTAGACATCCTATTGGTAACTTTAAAAAAACACTGCCGTTATTTATGACGAGGATTCACTTACTTTTTCACTTCCGACTCGAGTTTCGGAAATGAGTCGGAATTGAAAAAGTAAGTGAATCCTCGTCATAAATAACGGTAGTGTTTTTTAAAGTTACACTCCTTACACTATTGACAGCAATTTTTACAAAGGCACATTTTAAAGGCTGACATAAGTTGGTCCAGCTTTTATATTTTAGGTACATTCGTGGACAAAGTGATTTTTTTTATTTTTCTAAAATTAAAAAAAAAAAAAAAAAAATTGAGGTTCATCATTCTATTTATTTGTAATTTGTTGAGACAGATGGATTCAAAAACAAAAACTTTTATAGAAAATGATGATAGCAATACGCCCTGCCATGTATTGAAAAGTAACAGCGACAACGTTGCCTCTCCTCCTGTCCATATTTGTAAACAAAGCGTATTTCTCTTGTGTCTCAACTCTCGTAATTCCAACTGTAGATGATGATAGCAATACGTCCTGCCATGTATTGAAAAGTAACAGCGACAACGTTGCCTCTCTTCCTGTCCATATTTGTAAACAAAACGTATTTCTCTCGCGTCTCACTTCTCTTACATTTTGATCTATAATATATACATGGTAATCGATAAATTCGATCAATTTGGAAAAATAACTTTTAAAAGAGAGATCTCAATATAATATAAAACAAAATATCAGAATAATATTAATAATATAAAAATATATCACTGAATAAAATTAATAAAAATAAAATAAAAGACCAATTAATCGAATTATAGATTCTTGAAAAAAAAAAAAATATCCTGTCTTTCGGAAGAAAAAAAAATGGGGGGGCAGGATTTTTTCATAACTCTTACGATTAAGTATCGAATAAATAACACAACGAGACTAGTTTTGACACCACGATATATGTTCTATGTGTTTCGTGTTTTGGGTCCATGATAACGCTCGAACGCCTTATCTAATTTTGATGAAATTTGTGTGGACATTAATTGTAGTCATAGAATCAACCAACTGGTTGGGTCCTTTTGGGTCCTATTAGACCACTTTTGGGTAGTGAGTGAGATTTTTTTTGGGACCTATTGGGCCAATTTGGGTAGTGAATGAGTTCACAGAAATCCTAATAATCAATTAATTAATCTTTTAAACAATCTATTAATAGGTAATATTTAACAAAATAATATACATAAAAAAAAATTTGGTAAATACAAATGAACAAGTAATATACAGAATTATAGAAATGTGGCCCAGATCCATCAATATTAATTAATAAATAATAATAAAAATTAATAAATAAGTAGATCCATCAATATTAATTGATAATAAAGTTCAAATTTATTATTAAGTAATAATAAATTTGAACTGAATTAAGTTTTAATTAATCAAATTTTTCTCAATATTAAGAAATAATTAATAAATTTTAAGAAATAATTATTAAATTCTAACTCAAAATTAAGTAATTATTAATAAATTTCAACCCAATATATATTAAGTAAAAATTAATCACTTTCAACCCAATATTAAGTAATAATTAATAAAGTTTAATGTAATAGCAAATTAATAATGGCACGGTGAATTAGTTTAAGTGCACACTACTACAAAAAATGCATTTGTCGTTGATTTATCGAAAGAGAAAACACTATTTATTTATTTATTAATATTGAAAGACCTGATCCTAAAGTAAATATACAAACAATATTATTTACAAATAAAACAAAATTATAAGAATTAATTAATTCGATTTTCAGAAGGATGGCTATCAACAACCTAATAATCAAACAATGGCTGACCTTTTTCCGATCGATCTTTCATAAAATAATATTTATTGGGGAGGCCGCTGAAATATGATTTCAAAGAAGGATTCATCGATAAGAAATTAGTAAACATTAAATGAATTTTAAGTTTTTTTTAATAAAAATAGTTCCCGTTAAAATGATAAGACGAGAAATTTTGAATTTAATTATTTTGGAAGACTGGAAATAAGATTGTATTATGGTCAACGTCTCTTTAACACCTATTGGTCATTCGAGACGGAGAAAGAGTTTGAATTATCAAAAAAAAAATATTATTTCATTTCGCAAAATTTTTTAAAATTTAATAATCATTTAAATTTTCATTCAATTTGCTCAAAAAAAAAAAAAAAAAAAAAAAAAAAAAAAAAAAAAAAAAAAAAAAAAAAAAAAAAAANATCAAGATCAATAAAAAAAAATTCTCAATTTTAATTTATTTCCATTAACCCTTTGTTGGTCGCACCACGAACATTTGGAACCCCATAGAATGTACTCTCCAAAAAAATCAATTCCAATAATTGATTATTCAAAATCGGCGCTTAAAAAGAACTTCAGAATTAAGATCAATAAAAGGTTTAATTTTTCTCAATTTTAATTTATTTCCATTAACCCTTCATTGGCCGAACCACGAACTTTTGGAACTCCATAGAATGTACTCTCCAAAAAATCAATTCCAATAATTGATTATCCAAAATCGGCGCTCGAAAAGATCTCAAATTTAATTTATATCCAATAACCCTTTGTTGGTCGAACTCCAAACTTTTGGAACCCCATTGTAGGTAAGTACCTACTCTCCAAAAAAAATCAATTCCAATAATTAATTATTCAAAATCGGCGCTCAAAAAGATCTCAAATTTAAGTCTCCATTAACCCTTTGTTGGTCGAAATACAAACTTTCGGAACCCCATCGTAAGTACTCTCCAAAAAAAATCTAATAATTTTCATTTGAATAATCGATTAATTGAATCAATAATATTGTGCGATTCATAATCGGCATTTGAATTCCAACCAATAAAGGTTCCACCAATATTGGGGCTAACCGATTCTCCTACCCTCTCATTTTAATATCATAATATGATAAAAACAATATCGTATCACATATATCTTATATCTTATCATTATTTATCATATATATGTTTTTTTCACTTTCTGTAATGTCTTATTGTTTTCTAGAGTTGAATTTTTTTCATTCAAATCATTTTTTGGCGAGGAAGCTTCGTGACATACATTCATTACTAAATTGAGAGCATTCTTATTATTTGGGGAAGATAAAAATGAGGAAGTACCATTCTCGATGTTTGAACAATTGTCTAATCTGAAAATAGAGGGAGAAAAAAAAGTTAGTTTAATTGATTCCTGTAATGCTGTGATAGCTAAGAGGGTTTAGATACAAGGTTTTCATTATAAGCCCAATATAAAAGCATATCAATGCAGAATCTGTCCAAATTTCAACGTTTCTGAGATAGAGCCGGATTTGATACAGTCCAATTGTTATCGAGCCACGGACTATTGTCCGATTTTTGTAAGGGAAATCATAGAATATTATTAGCATTACACGGAAAAGGCCATGCCTCCATGGAAAGCGGCCGCAGCCTGCTATTTAATGATAAGTCAATATTAACATCTCTTTAACATCTATTGGTCATTCGAGACGAGGGTTTTACACTCCATTCGCTGGAAACTTGCAAACCAGCTACCCACATTGACCTCATCCAGCCTGGATTGGGACCGAAAAATAGCCAGCATCATGAGGGCGCGAGCCCACGTGGACGCCCACATGGCACGCACGCAGAAGGATACAGCCAAATGCTGCCAGGCGCGACCTGTCGCCTTAATTCTGCGTAATGCAAAGGTCATTAGAAGGTGTTTTTATATCAATGGATACATTCCTGATATATTGACTTTATTTTAATTCCCTAAAAAATATTATTAACGAAAAATCAAATATGATAGTAAGGCCCGACGAGAAGGGGGGGGGGGGGNTCCCCCCCAGGCCCGGGATTTTCTTAGATACACCGTGAGAAAATTATTATAATGAATTTTTTCATGTCATTTTTTTCTGAATAATAAATAAATCAACTTGAAAGTTTTGAAAAAAATTCAAACACACAAAATCAGAAGTTTAGCGATAGTGGGCTAATATGGGACAATGGCTATTGCAGGACACTGATTTTAAAATATAGTGCAACCTTTCAGCTTGTACTGCAATCATAAATATTGGTATATTTCGTAAACATTAACATCTGATAATCGAATTATGTGTTGCCAAGAAGAAGCGTACACGCCTTTTCACATCAACTAAGTGAATTGCCTACTTTTACTTTTATTACTGCCCATACGGTGATTTCAGATGAAAGAATAATAGAGGGGGGCGTAAACCCCCCCCCCGGATTTTCTTTAGTAGTAGTAGCGGTTTTTCTTACGAAATCAACCGTTTTTCCCATTTATGGATGCATGATTCATTACTAAAATGGTAGAAACAGATTGATATCAGTTTACGGAAAAGGTTTTGATGGCCCTTGGCTGGAACTGTGATGCTATGCGTTTCAGGTCGTCCTGGTACGTAGAACTGGCCATCGTGAAGACGCGCATTTTCTGTCTACGGCCCAGCTCCGCGTGTTATGCTGTATTGAAGATACATACCTATTAAGTTGTTGATGCGTCTGAAAGGGCATGTTCGTGTAAGTATCATGTCGGAGATATCTTGAACAGAGATAGCCAGCGGCAAAGCCAATTAGTAGAGTGGCGAAAACAGACGAGATGACGGTCATGCCCAACGTGTTGGCCGTGTAGATGACGATCTTATCTTTCTGGGCAATTGAATCTGTGGGGCAACAAACAACAATAGGATTAGTGTTGAGTTTATAGGCAGTGTCTATGGCATGTTGAATACACCAGTTCCCGTTGGATCACTGAAGTTAAAAGACGTCCAGTGAAGTTGTGCTATGTGGGTGTCCACGTGTGTTCGCGTCCTCGTGATGCTGGCCATTTTTTCGGCCCAACGCAGGCTGGGTGAGGTCAACGTGGTTAGCTGGTTTGCAAGTCTCCAGCGAATGGAGGGTGAAACCCCCGTCTCGAATGACCAATAGATGTTAAAAAGACGTTAAGCAAAGGAGAAAGAAAGAAGAAAACGACTCAGATTTTTTTTTTGGGGGGAAGGGTTTTTTTTTCCCGTAAAATAATACACCCATGTGTCACATTGGCAGAGTTTTTACTTTGNTTTTTTTTTTTTTTTTTTTTTTTTTTTTTTTTCGTGTCGATTCTTAAGGTTTACATTATTGAAAATAAAAAACCCACATTTTCAACTCAATCGAAGATTTTGAAATATCATTCCAAACCTTCGTACTTTTAGTAGAATGTATTTCCCGAACACCACGGGGCGATGCCGGAGAAGACTTTGAGCCCTAAAGCAAAATACATACCGTCACCACATTGTCCTTCACATTGTTGACATTTTGGTGGTGGGCAACCTTTAGCAGATTCTTCTTCTAGTATCTGATTGTCTGAAAGAAGGAGACGAAATCAAGTTGATTACTAAAAAGAAGGTGCGATGCACAAATCTATGTTTTATAAAAGACTTTTGAGGGTTTGTTGTTGTTAAAGTTCTTAACGACACTCACTGTGTCTCCAGGCCAAGGAAGGCGGCCACTTCAAAAGGATCTGTCCATAATGCTGACGGCTCTGATTGGGTTTGATGGACAATTGAATAAATGAATTATGTCATGAGCAGCCAGCATACATAGAGGACAGCGATCAGATACTTCAGGGTTCTCTGTTTGGTTTGATAGACTGTTGAGTAAATGAATTCTGTCATGAGCAGTCAGCATACATAGAGGACAGTGATCAGATACTTCAGGGTTCTGTGTTGGGTTTGATAGACAGTTGAGTAATTGAATTCTGTTATGAGCAGTCAGCATACATAGAGGACAGTGATCAGATACTTCAGGGTTCTGTGTTGGGTTTGATAGACAGTTGAGTAATTGAATTTTGTTATGAGCAGTCAGCATACATAGAGGACAGTGATCAGATACTTCAGGGTTCTGTGTTGGGTTTGATAGACAGTTGAGTAATTGAATTTTGTTATGAGCAGTCAGCATACATAGAGGACAGTGATCAGATACTTCAGGGTTCTGTGTTGGGTTTGATAGACAGTTGAGTAATTGAATTTTGTTATGAGCAGTCAGCATACATAGAGGACAGTGATCAGATACTTCAGGGTTCTGTGTTGGGTTTGATAGACAGTTGAGTAATTGAATTTTGTTATGAGCAGTCAGCATACATAGAGGACAGTGATCAGATACTTCAGGGTTCTGTGTTGGGTTTGATAGACAGTTGAGTAATTGAATTTTGTTATGAGCAGTCAGCATACATAGAGGACAGTGATCAGATACTTCAGGGTTCTGTGTTGGGTTTGATAGACAGTTGAGTAAATGAATTCTGTCATGAGCAGCCAGCATACATAGAGGACAGTGATCAGATACTTCAGGGTTCTGTGTTGGGTTTGATAGACAGTTGAATAAATGAATTCTGTCATTAGCAGCCAGCATACATAGAGGACAGTGATCAGATACTTCAGGGTTCTGTGTTGGGTTTGATAGACAGTTGAATAAATGAATTCTGTCATTAGCAGCCAGCATACATAGAGGACAGTGATCAGATACTTCAGGGTTCTGTGTTGGATTTGATAGACAGTTGAATAAAAGAATTCTGTCATTAGTAGCCAGCATACATAGAGGACAGTGATCAGATACTTCAGGGTTCTGTGTTGGGTTTGATAGACAGTTGAGTAAATGAATTCTGTCATGGGCAGCCAGCATACATAGAGGACAGTGATCAGATACTTCAGGGTTCTGTGTTGGGTTTGATAGACAGTTGAGTAAAAGAATTCTGTCATGAGCAGCCAGCATACATAGAGGACAGTGATCAGATAATTCAGGGTTCTGTGTTGGGTTTGATAGACAGTTGAGTAAATGAATTCTGTCATGAGCAGCCAGTATACATAGAGGACAGCGATCAGATACTTCAGGGTTCTGTGTTGGGTTTGATAGACAGTTGAATAAATGAATTCTGTCATGAGCAGTCAGCATACATAGAGGACAGCGATCAGATACTTCAGGAGGCAAAGATTTATATACCAACTCTTTGAAGTCTTGGGAAAAGAGAAAATTATTTTTATTACAGATAAATATCTGGTTGATATGGTATAATTCACATGAAAATTTGAAAGCAGATAATTTTGTCTGAAATTCTCATCATATAGTTTGATAGGGCACAAAACTATTCCAAACAAACAAATTCAACATATATACAAAATTTTGGCCCAATAATGAAATCAAAATAACATACCGATTGCATTGTCCAACACATTGCTCGATACAGGATCAGTAGTAAATTCTGGTTTTGGACAATTAGCCGAACTACCCTTGCCAACACTTTGTACAAACTGAGAAGTAACCAATTCTCTGATCAATTCCCGAGATCTTTCTTGATATGCAACACATTTCCTGAGCTTAATATCCCAGGCGCAGTATGGATCTTGAAGATTGACACATTCCCTGAGAAACAAACAAGGAGAACATACTTCAGAAGATGAACAACTTGAAAGTCTATGGACGTTGAAGTTCTCGTAAGATCAATCAAGTGTAGCAACGTTCAACGAGTTTTTACTCAGTGGGTAACAACCACGTATGCTGGATTTTTCTGACTCAACTCAGGTTGAGTGATGTGAAGCTGGTTTGCAAGTTTCCAGCGAATGGAGAGTAAAATCCCCGTCTTGAATAACCAATAGATGTTAAAGAGACGTACAAGGGAAAAAAAATGCCCCAAACAACTAAGCTACTGAGGTTGTTTATTAAATTAGCCTTCAATTAGGCTCATCCTCGTGATGGTCGGTTCTACGCACCAGGATGACCTGGAACGCACGCCATGACAGTTTCAGCCAAAGGAACATCAAACCCCTTTCGGTAACTTCATATCAACATTTGGTATGAATTTTAACATCTCCTTGGTTTTATTTTCTGTAAGTAATGTTGAAAGTTTCTGGGGTAATTTTAAATCTTTTTTCAATGAGTCATATTTACTACACTCATGGAGTATATTTTTATGTGTAAGATTTGTGTGACCAAGTCTCAGCCTAGTGATGGCCACCTGTTCTTTTCTGATGATATCTGGAGGGTAACTTTTAGGAAGGATGTTGTCTTTCAGTACTCTGAGCTTGACCCAGTTTCAGCCTAGTGATGGCCACCTGTTATTTTTTGGTGATATCTGGAGGGTAACTGGTGGGACTACCATTTTGTAAAACATGAATCTAGAAATGCAAGGAACCCCTTAGGGGAACACCACTACAAAAAAAAAAAAAAATCTCTTATACATGTTCCTCGTTAAATTTTGGACGAGAACAGTACTCGGATAACCCAAGAAATTACTCCCCGCAAAGTTATAGGATTATGTCGTTTTTTTGGCTTAACGTCTCTTTAACATCTATTGGTCATTCAAGACAGGGGTTTTACCTACCATTCGCTGGAAACTTGCAAACCAGCTACCCACATTGACATCGCCCAGCCTGGGCTGTATCGAACTGGTGTATTCAACGTGTTGTTGTTGTTAACGTTCTCAACGACTCTCACTGTGTCTCCAGGTCCCTTAATCCTTGAGTGGCCGCCTTTCTTAAGACGGCCACTCCCACAGGATCTGTCCATAATGCTGACGGCTCTAGATTGGTTGGATATGATGGATAGTTGAATCAATGATTTACATCATGAGCAGCCAGCATACATAGAGGACAACGATCAGATACTTCAGGGTTTAGCAAGGATTTATATACCAACTCTTTGAAGAAGTATCTGGCGCAGCACGGCTGGGATGAACAGCTCCAACGAAAGAAAAACACTGTGAGTTGTCGCCGGAACGGTGATGATGGTCTTTGACCGTGCCCGAGGGCTCGGGTAGCCCCGGTGCGAAGAACCAACCATCTTGATGGCCATTCAACGTGTTGTTGTTGCCATAGATGCTGACTACAGAGTATATTCTTGAGATCAAGAAATAAATAAAAAAACAAAATAATAAATTTTACAAATAAACTTACGAGCAAGATGTAAATGTTTTACATCGATGCAACGCAATATGAGACAACTGTTTGTCCGAAGTAACCAACAGTTTGGCATGAGCCAATGAAGATGTCCGGATGATGTTCAGACTTCGGATTGGTGTTCCTGGAGGAAGTACTTGTAACTCTTCTATAACGATAGCTTTGGTGGCAGAGTTTTCACCTCCAATTATTAGGTTGATCAATTTACTAACTTTACCATCATCTGAAAAAAGAAAAATACAAACAAAAATGAGATAAAATATTTGTTTTGGAAATTTAATGAATTCTAACCAAACAGCCTCAGTAGCTCAGTTGGTTGAGGCGGTGTATTCGTAACCAGGATGCTGTTGGTTCGAATCCAACTCGATCCCCTCTCTTCGACACAAGATTGGAAATAGAATCTTTAGAATATATATATATATCTAATCTAATATTAATATACAAAAATTCTCATGCCACAGTGTTTGTCTCCATACTCCTCCAAAACAGCTTAAAACCGATTTTAATAAAATTTTGTATGGAAAATCGGTAGAGGTCTGCGAATAGGTTTTTATCTATAACTAGTTGTTTCGCCCGTGCTTCGCGACGGTATATAGCTTGGCGCCTTAGAGGCATGGCCGTTCCCGTGCTAATAGTATTCTATGAAGCTAATAGTATTCTATGATTCCTCTTACAAAAATCGGACAAACGGCGATAACTCGAAAACGGTTGGACCGTTTTTTTGCAAACTATGTTCCAAATTAAGGTTAAAAAGTCCACCTAAAACTTTTTCGCTTTGAGTTGATATGTTGTCGCGACAAAATTTAAGATATAGGACCTCGACCGGCTAAATTCGGTCAAAAATTACATTGATTTTTATTATTATATGTAGATTTAATAGAATTGAACACCAAACTTGTTGGGTAGAACGTATTGGGAGTAATACTGGGTTAGGTTCCAAAAAAAATAAAATACGTGTTGAAGTCTGTGTAAGGTTAGGCTAGGTCGACCAATACTACTCCCAACACGTTCCACACAGCTTAACAACCTTTTACTACTCCATGGGGAGTACATGGGTTCTCTCATCTTCTCGAAACAAAGTTCGAGTACTCAGCTAGTACCTATGTATATAAATACATTAAAAAAAAAAAAAAAAAAACTTTGAATGAAATGTTAATAATTATAATAAATAAATATCTTGTTATAAGTTTTTTGTATGAGGAAAGAATTTTAAATATTTTAATTTTTGTCGGATCGACTTTTTCGGAAAAAGATTGAAAAAAGTCGATCCGACGAAATTTAGGTATAATATTTAAAATTACTTCCTCAAACAAACAAAGGAACTGAATAACATGTTAAAAACCATTTACTTTGAAGTTAACACGTTCCATGGCTCAGTGATCACTGCACTAGTCTTGCACTCGGGAGACCCAGGTGCGAATCCTGGCGGGGGCAAAAATTTGTCACTGTGGTTTGGATGTTTTCGGGGCCCACTCAGCCTCGTGAAGACAATGAGTAGCTATGGAGATGAATGCCCATGGCGATTGGGTGCCAGCATTGTAGGTAAAATAAAAAAAATCTAAGGAATTGGATAATGATTGATATTGGGAAAACCCTACAATGCTGCAGTGAGCACCAAAGTTGTGACATAATAACACAAAGAACACAGCATTATTACAAGGTGGTGTCAGCATTGTAGGTAAAATAGAAAAATTCAAAGGAATTGGATAATGATTGATATTGGGAAAATC
>JAAEEI010039778.1:79688-97526 GCA_012654025.1 Pachypsylla venusta
TTGTTACTCCTTGGCAATGCACGTAATTGAATAGAGCTTGGCAATCCTAGGGTTAACTTTGGTGATTTTAGGGGAACTGCTGTATTCATCGTACCAATCACAATAGCTAGGAATAGGTATCTTTATAAAGACGGAATGTCCCATTGAGCGATTCGATAGAGCAACTGACTAAAGGGATTTGATGAGGAGTACAAAGCCTCGTTAGTATACTGACTGCCTCATGATTAACATAACTCGACAATAGTTAAACCGAGACACTTGAAATGTGGGGTACACAGTTGACATTTAGTTAATTATCATCATCATAGGTTAACAGCCGTGGGGCTGGTTTGCAACAACTCGCCATGAGTTGTTGATACTTGNTCAATTCCTTGAGTTATTGTAAAACATAGAACGGATAATGCAGTAGCTTCTCCTTGCTTTTAATCCTTACGGATAATGCAGTAGCTTCTCCTTGCTTTCTGCATGGATAATAAAAACATATAGTTTCCAACCCGGACCTTATTCGCCTTTTACGACTGACATGCTCTTGGGTGCCCTGGAAGTATTCTTTTTAAGTCCCCCTATCTACAGGGGACCGGTTTATTGTGCAGCTTGAAAATCAGGAAGGAAAAATCCCGTCATAACTGAAAGTGAATTAATGGACTAAAACAATTATTTTTTGGGCAATATCATTGCTCAAATAATAAAGAATGGCCATGAATCTAAGATGTGGCCCTCATTATTGAATTAATGGACTAAAACAATTATTTTTTGGGCAATATCATTGCTCAAATATTAAAGAATGGCCATGAATCTAAAATATGTGGCCCTCATTATTTATGAAAGCACCAAAACCAATTTAAACGATGAAGCCACGTTGTTAGTGATACTGTTTCAAATTCAGACTCTTTTGGTTGTTCTTACATTCAATTATACTCCTCCCCCAAGTCTTCCTCAATTTTTATTAATTTAAATTAATCAAGTTTTGCAGAGTTTTGTTTCGAGGCTTCTTGTCTGTTCGGATTGCCTCCGATATCCAACTTTGTTCTTCCTTCAAGTCTTTCTTCAATTTTTTATTTAAAGCTCATATCAAGTCTTACAGAGTTTTGTTTCGAGGCTTCTTGTCTGTTCAGATTGCCTCCAATATCCAATTTTGTTCTTCCTTCAAGTCTTTATTAAATTTTTGATTTAAAGCTCATATCAAGTCTTGCAGAGTTTTGTTTCGAAGCTTCTTGTCTGTTCAGATTGCCTCCGATATCCAACTTTGTTCTTCCTTCAAGTCTTTCTTCAATTTATTTATTTAAAGCTCATATCCAGTCTTGCAGAGTTTTGTTTCGAAGCTTCTTGTCTGTTCAGATTGCCTCCGATATCCAACTTTGTTCTTCCTTCAAGTCTTTCTTCAATTTATTTATTTAAAGCTCATATCAAGTCTTGCAGATTTTTGTTTCGAAGCTTCTTGTCTGTTCAGATTGCCTCCGATATCCAACTTTGTTCTTCCTTCAAGTCTTTCTTCAATTTTTTTTTTTTTTTTTTTTAATCTCATATCTTACAGCGTTTTATTGTTATCCAGGCATCCCTCGTGGTTGACGATAGGTACCATCGCATCGGTTTGAAGGGGAGACCAATGCTTGTCAGTCTTTATTCCATACATTCATCAAGCCACTTCTATATAATGTCAATACTTCTTCATAGACTCGCCATATCTATCTTTAGGCAATCTGTTACAAAACAACTTTCTAAAAGTTGGACTGACTACAAATTTGAATACATTAGAAGACTATCTTCAGGGGTTTCCAAAATGTTCTTTTATTTTGCATTGTGGACGCCGCCTATTTTTATACCAGACTAGCAGCAGGCTTCCTCAATGCGACATTACGTCTTTAAGATGGTAAGTTCAACGCACCGGGATGTCCTGGAATGAATACCGTCACACTTCCAGCCAAAGGTCATCAAATCGCGAGATGTTGTCTTTGGAACAAAAGATACGTGATCTTTGGTCGGAAATTCTAGTGGACTTTGTGCAGAAAACCAATCGCTAGTAAGGTCCGCAGTAATTGCACGCACTCGAGTTCTATTGACCCTTGATGATGTCATCAAATCGTTCTCACGATAATGAAGACCTGTATGGAATACCATCACAGTTCCAGCCATGGTCCATGAAACCCTTCTCCGAAACCTCATATCCACCTTTTCTACCACTTTTCCAGCTTGGATGTAAAAATGGGGAAGATAGCTGACTTTAATAGGAAGGGTGCCACAACAATAAGAACAATGCGTCATGTCACGTATCTGTAGTCACGTGTCAGTTGAATCTTTCAAAGTGGATCAACTTTTCTCCTGTTTGTTTCGACTATAGAGAGACAGATTTCAACTGGGTTACTCTAAATGCTGGAAGAATTTAGCCACCGAGGGAACCAAACCAGCTTCATTAGGTGGCCAAACCAGCTTCATTGGTGTGAGAAAGGGCAATCAGCCTTTGAAAAACTCTGCTCCAAAGCCAATGATGAGATATCATCAGCAAAAAGCTATAGTTTCTAACCATTTTAAATTGATATACTGTGAAAAGCAAGCTAGGGTTAACGTGCCGGGAAAGAGTTACAGCTAATGAGAGAAGGCACAGAACAAAAGGTTGTGACAAGGTAGAATTAAGGAAAGCAACGCCAACCCTAAATAGAATTGGGAAAAGGTCAAGTTAAAGAAGACTCCAAATACTACTTGAATCATATGTTAGAGCAAGGATCAATCAAACAATATAAAACAATTGTCTAAAATGCAGATCACGATCAAACTATTTATTTGAATGCGGATCTACTAATTCAGTTTGGACTCCCTAATTTGACAAGAACTAGCCCTACTTAAATTGTTGGACTTATTCCGACAAATTCCTGCTTTTCTTAGATAGATTAAATTCAGTTTGGACTGCCTAAGATCCTAATATGTCCAAATATTTGACTAATCCGGCCCGAAGGACCACAATGAAAACGATGCGTGGATCCATGGTTCAAAGAACCAATGAAAAATGTTGAATAACTAGATGTAAGAATGTTAACTTGTGAATCTGTAATTTCCAATTTTATTTTAGACTTGAGAGAAATATTTTTCTTATTGATTTNCTTTTCTTAGATAGATTAAATTCAGTTTGGACTGCCTAAGAGGCTAATATGTCCAAATATTTGACTAATCCGGCCCGAAGGACCACAATGAAAACGATGCGTGGATCCAAGGTTCGAAGAACCAATGAAAAATGTTGAATAACTAGATGCAAGAATGTTAACTTGTGAATCTGTAATTTCCAATTTTATTTTAGACTTGAGAGAAATATTTTTCTTATTGATTTTGAATTTTACAGAAATTAATGAAAATTTGGTTGTTACCAAAGTTTTGACTGGTTGATCTGGTTACAAAATACCTTGGCCATTACGTATTTCACGTATAACTTGAGCGTGTCGCCGGTCGCCGTTATAGAACTTTCCATATTGGACTCAGTCTAACAACTTACTTCTCTTTTTGGACAGAATAAATTCACTTTGGACTCCCTAATGTGTACAAATATTTGACAAGGACTAGTCCTATTCCTAGTAAACTTATTGGACTGACAACTTTCTGCTCTTCTTGGACAAAATAAATTCAATTTGGACTCCCTAATGTGTACAAATATTTGACAAGGACTAGTCCTAGTAAACTTATTGGACTGACAACTTCCTGCTCTTCTTGGACAGTCAATTTGGACTCCCTAATATGTACAAATATTTGTCAAGTACTATTAACTAACAGAACCTTCTTTTTAGTACAAATCAGTTAGATACTTGAGATAGAAGTGGCACTTAACTAATCTCCAAATAAAAACCAGTTTCTGATGACGATGACATCATGAATTTGAATAAATCTATTATTTTGACCTACATTGAATGGGCAATCAATTTGTAGTTTGGTACACACAAACCAAATTTCATGTCAAGCTGTATTGCTGGTCACATTGGTATTTGCTATTAAAGTAATAATGCAATTGGTATTTCCGTTCTGGCACACTTTCGATTATAAGTGTATTCTACAACAAGGGTGGTATTTCCTGGAAAGTATTATAAATATAGAATTTCTTTGTAAGGGACAATAGTATTTTCACAATACTTGTAGGTATCACAGCATTACTAGGAGCATACTGCACTAATAAAATCTTATAATCTTTTTACCTAAACGACATTTTCACAATATTGTGAGTATCACAGCATTACTAAGAGCCTCCTGCGCTAATATTTTTTATAACCTTCTAATCTTTTTACTAGCCGACATTTTCACAATATTGTGGGTATCACAGCATTACTAGAAGCATCCTGCACTAATAAAATCTTCTAATCTTTTTGCTAAACAACATTTTCACAATATTGTGGGTATCACAGCATTACTAAGAGCCTCCCGTACTCATAATTTTTTCAATCTTCTAATCTTTACACGCCGGAATCACAAGAATTAAGTCGAACATTTTCTGGTTCAAATCCAGCCAACTCATGGAATTCCATCCTCATTAATTTGAGATATTTACCACTATTGGAGGACATGGAAGTGGTCGGGATTATCAACATTTAGTTCAGCGTCCTCAGAGTAGCATAATATGCTACCCAACCCTTCCACCACCATCACTTTCCGTGATGTACATGGAAGGGATCGGGATATCAACATCTAATCCGGCGTCCTCAGAGTGGCATAATATGCTACCCAACCCTTCCAACGCCATCACTTTCCGTGATTCCTGATGGACATGGAAGGGGTCGGGATTATCAACATCTAGTCCGGCATCCTCAGAGTAGCATAATAGGCTAACCAAACCTTCCACCACAATCACTTTCCGTGATGTACATGGAAGGGGTCGGGATTATCAACATCTAGTCCGGCGTCCTCAGAGTAGAATAATATACTAACCAACCCTTCCACCACAATCACTTTCCGTGATGTACATGGAAGGGGTCGGGATTATCAACATCTAGTCCGGCGTCCTCAGATTAGCACAAAATGCTACCCAACCCTTCCACCACCATCACTTTTCCGTGAAGTAAAAATGTAAGTATATTTATTTCTGAAACCATCAAGAAATAAACCTTAGCATATATAATTGTAATGCTTACCTTGGCCACCAGAAACCAACCGCAAATTGTTCAAACAATAAATAATTATTAAATTCCCATACCAATGCGGGAATATTCCCACTAATTACCATTCGTAGTGGTAAAAACACAATTCATCACTTGTAAAAATCTTGTACTGTAAAATACAAGTACAATGCACAAAACCACATCAATTAAAATACAATTCTCACAGAGTAATCGTGGGTACAATTTATTATTTATAAAGTAACGTTCAGATGGAAAGTTGCAGGCAAAATGCAGTTTGATTTAGGGTAATGAAATGCATTAGGGTCACATAATATGTCATACAAATGCATATTTCACAATGGAGAAAAATTGTAATTCGTTTTTTACGCCACTAATGAGGACTTATTTTTTTTATAGGACATATAATAACAACATGGTACCCCTGTGGGATTTAAAGAGAATACTTCCAAGGCACCCAAGTCCATATCAGTCGTAAAAGGCAACTAAAGGCAGGGTCGAAAACAATATCTTTTCCTTAGGCATGCAGAAAGCAAGGAGAAGTTACTTGATGAGTGGAAAAGGAAAAAATAAAGCCTGGTATACAAATCAGAGCGACAACGCCTGACACCGCGTTCGTAAAGAAACTTGAGGTATTCTCGGTCGTCACCATGGGAAATCCTCAACAGACATCCAATACTCAACAGTAAACCGATAATAAACTCCAAACAAACAAAACTATGTACTGACCAAATTGTACGCTGCGTACAAATACTATAATAAGAAGAATGCACCTAGTGCAAGGTGCACTGAAAATTTCTTAATTTTCGGTAGCTACAATGTGCCTTAAACTTTTAAGCTCCGGAGATGCACACCTTCTTGTGATTCCTACATCAAACAAGCTAATGGCTGCAAATACATAATACTTATGATTCCTAATTCCTCTTCTTCCTTAAAAATTCCCCCATTTATCCTCATATCAACACTAGACAGTCTCCTTATATCTCCATTCTTACTTTTTATCGTATCAACGTCTGCTATCGCCTGCTCTCTTTCTCGACTTCTTCCCCACATCACAGTTATTTCCTCTTCTTCCCCGATTTGGGCTAAAAATCCTCCAATCCTCTTATCAACTTTAGTCGATCTCCTTATATCTCCATTCTTATTTTTTATCGTATCAACGTCTGCTATCGCCTTCTCTCTTTCTCGACTTCTTCCCCACATCACAGTTATTTCCTCTTCTTCCCTGATTTGGGCTAAAAATCCTCCAATCCTCTTATCAACTTTAGTCGATCTCCTTGTATCTCCATTCTTACTTTTTATCGTATCAACGTCTGCTATCGCCTTCTCTCTTTCTCGACTTCTTCCCCACATCACTGTTATTTCCTCTTCTTCCCTGATTTGGGCTAAAAATCCTCCAATCCTCTTATCAACTTTAGTCGATCTCCTTGTATCTTCATTCTTATTTTTTATCGTATCAACGTCTGCTATCGCTTTCTCTCTTTCTCGACTTCTTCCCCACATCACAGTTATTTCCTCTTCTTCCCTGATTTGGGCTAAANCTCTCTCTCTCTCTCTCTCTCTTGACTTCTTCCCCACATCCGTCACAGTTATTTCCACTTCTTTCACGCTTCATAACTCTTCAGATTAATGTGTGACGTCTTACAAACTCTCCGTGCAACATTTTCTTACAATGTTTGTTGCCGTAAACAGTGTGCCAACAATGTCCAATATCAAAAATGAGTCGTTCATTTGAGCCGTTTATTTTGTTTTAAAGCAAAATTTATTTTATATCCCAATCAGCATCTTGGGCCACTAGCGGGATAGGAAAAGGGAAAGAGGGAAACTGTGACTGATGTGGGGAAAAGGCTTCGTTATTATTATTATTTTCATTGGTCACGAGTGCGATTAGAAACACCGAAACTTCCAATATACCCCATCAAAGCCATCACCCCGCAAAAGGTTTCCTATCTATTTTAATATAAAATTCAATGATTTGGGATTCCTTGATAAACTGGACATACCTTCTGGACATGTTCGTTTGAATCTTGGAGCATGGCCGGCAAGTTATGGTCAGGTATGGGGGAGTACAAAACGCATGATTACTTACTTTACTTTACGTGTCCAAGGCCACCAAACAAATGCCATTGCTTGAGATGATTTTCATGGAAATACTTAGATAGGACATTCAGTGTCCTATCTAACGCATGATGAAAGGAGATGTTTAATGGTTAGGTGCTCTCGACATTGGCAAAGGGGTGGATTTTCTTCCGTCAAAATAAACTGTTGAGTAAGTCGAATGTTTCCTGTCGTGTGAGTAAAGTTTCGGTAAGGTGAAGCGTCTGAAATGAAGTCTGCCAAGTTGCTGGTAGCTGTTTTATTTCTGACGTTTCAGCCAACGATCATACCACGTTGAATACACCAGTTTCCGTCAGATCACTGAAGTTAAGCAACGTCGGGGCGTGGTCAGTACTTGGATGGGTGAACTCTGCAGCAATACCATACACCTAACTATTATCGAACAAAACTATGTTCGGAAATAAATTCCGAGTAGACTTTGTACGTAGAACAAATCACCTGTGAACTCTGCAGCAATACCATACACCTAACTACTATCGAACAAGCTCATGCCACCTTCTTCTTTAACTTCACCCTTTCCCAATTCTATTTGGGGTTGCCGTTGCTTTCTTTAACCATGCCACAACCTTCTGTTCAGTGCCTTCCCTCTTTAGCTGTAACCCTTTCTTAGAATAACGTACATTTGGACTTTGCTTTTCCATCAAAAGTATTGAATCCCTTGCAATTTGCAGAAGAACCGCATCTTGATCTGGTATTCTGCTAAATGATTCAATGACTTCAGGTTGAAGTCATTGAATCTTTTGTCATTGGTAGAAACTGTGCAGAAAATAGCTTTTTGTTAATGATCTCTCATCATTGGTTTGAAGCAGAGATTTTTTTAAAGGCTGGATGCCCTCCCTAACACCAAACCTTCTGTATTTACACCGTTTTAGCACCGTCAACTAATGTAGCTGGTTGGCTCCCCTCGGTGGCTGCATTAATCTGATGCCACCAAACGATGATAAAAACAATAAATAGTATATATGCAAACATAGTACTACAAGTGAGTTTACAACGTTGTGTATGCGCATTAGTTCCAAGCATGAAAACATATTCAGAACGCAGTTAATATGGGCACTCCTTAGAATACAAGTACCGTAAATTGATATCTTGTATACCAACATAAGATAGAGAGCGAGGCGCTTCAATATTTCTACAAACGTACATCTTGAGATGGAAACCAACTGCATAGCAAGTTGACAAGTGACTAGAATTATACTGGGTGTAGAGGACATTCCGAAGGGTATCCCAACCGAGAAACATACAATGTCCGTTCTACAAAGTACCCGTGAAAAAAAATGTGACACATGGGTTGATTATTTTACTGGCTCGAAAAAAATACTTCCCAAAATTTTTTATTCTACGTTTCAAGCTAAGCAGAATCCAAAAATCGTATATAAAAAAGGCGTTCGTCTGCTCTCATCGTACGCCAAACCAACGGATTTTTATTCGATTTTTTGATACTTCGTACCTTGAAACGTAAAATATCAAATTTTAAGAGTGGGTATTTTTTTCGTGACGATTCTAAAGGTTTATTATTGTAAATAGTAAAGCAAATCTATTTATATATCAAACATATTTTGTACAGCTCAATAAAAGTCTTTAGAACACGACCCTTTGGGCTGGCGATTTTTCTTTTCATTATTCACAGGCTCTCGGGGCTCTTTACTTTCAAATCTTTCAAGAACTGTCTGGGCGCCGGAATCGTGTCCATGGGCGTAGGAAGAGGCAGCTGCCCCCCCCCTAAACCAGATGCTGGCTACGCCCTTGATTGTGTCAATTTGTTTTCTCTTTTTAGTCCGTTCCTAAATGTGGATACCCGCGATAGTGTTTACCACGTTAATCTTGGTCTTGTCGAACTTGTCAAATAACGCTGCATTTTTGACTCTCTGAGTTTTCGACAGGGCCCAATACCTTGCACTAACGTTACTCGCGATATACTCACTCCAACTTGTGCAGTCGATCTCCGAGGCCGAGTTGTTAAGGCTATTGACATTCTTGGTCGGCATGGGTTATGGGTTCGAATCCTGCCCGGATCGAAAATATTATGATCGGATTTCGTCGTTTCCGGAATAGAGTAGCTGTAAAAAGGAGTGCCCTGAACTAATGCCGAGCAATGTCGGGGCAGAACTTTTTTTAAAGAAATAGAAAATCTACTTTGTACTTTAGTTGAAACTGAATGGCGAAGACTCTTGACTTTAAATATAGATTCCTCTTTTTATCTACTGGTAAGTTTTTTTGGAGGAGAAACATGGCCTTAAAACGTTTTCAAAACTGCCTAGAATTTTTGTGTCCAGAAGTTTGTGCCTAGAATTTTCTGTCCAGAATATTTGTGAACGGTACCTGTAGGAATATATTTATATACCAAAAGTGGTGATATTTTAAATTTTCAAATGTTTCGTTTTCCAAACTTATAGACGTCGTCGCGTAGAACCTAACCCTTATTGAGCGACATGACAGTTGTAACTTGTCAACTCCATATTTAACCTTGGCATTGGGATATGAAATGCAAGGCGCGTGATTTGGATTTTGAACAAACCAGTTCAACGCTTCGCATACTAATGATACAAAAGCAGATAGAAAAAAAAAATATCTATTTAAGTATTTCAAAAACGTATCCAATACCAAAGTTGTTCTTTCTATCTTTGAAACCAAAAACCAAAAGGATGTATCCAAAGACAGGTCTCAATCCCAATAAGTTATTGTTGAGGATCATACTCGCCATAAGAGACAAAGGATGAATATTAATACGATACATGGCACCTGTACTGGCGGGACCGAACCAAAAACGGATTTTCATCAAAGACTAATAAAATAGAACATGCATAGAATGTCTAGGGCATACAATGAAAAATGGGATAAGATATTGTCTTCTGCAGCACATCCATCCTTAGGGAAAGATGAAACGCGATTCTGGAAGAAGAAGAAAAACATCATAGCTCGCCGACTCTGAAAGTCTGACCACCGTAGAGTCAACATCGGCCTGACGATAATAATCTGAGTACTATAGAAAGCTTGCCATAAGAATCTATTGGATCTCGTTTTTAGCAAATACTATGAAAATTTACAATGTACACAACTAACTGGTTGGTAAGATATTATTTAGAAAGTGGACTTACCACAAAGCGGTACCACACTATCATTTGATCAAGAGGCTTTGGCAATATCGATTCATACCTGTAACACAAGAAACAAACACAAGTTGATTAATCAACGAATCGAATAGTTGCGTGTAGGTGGCACATTTAATACACTAGTTCAAGTTAGATTACTGGAGTGAAACAACGTTTAGTGAGGATTTGCTAGGTGACCACGTAGGTTCGCAGCCTTGAGATGCTGGTTATTCCCAGCCACACTCAGGCTGGGTGATTTCAATGTGATTTGTAAGTTTACAGCAAATGGAGAGTAAAATACCCGTCTTCAATGACCAATAGATGTTAAAGAGACAAAAAGAGAAAACTTAGAAGAAGAAGAGGTGGTAGCAATGTCTCGTGGTAAAGAAGAATTCCATTTTGAAAGATCGCACGATTTAAATGAATACATTGGGAAAGAACTCTTTGAAATATTCCATCCAAACACCAGGATTCATGCGACCCTAAAACATTTGACACATAGGTATGACCATGAATGATTCATCATCATCATAGTTTACCAGCCGTCTGACTGGTTTGCAACAACTCGCCATGAGTTGTTGATACTTGAGAATCCTTACGGATAATGCAGTAGCTTCTCCTTCATCATCATCATAGGTTAACAGCCATGGGGCTGGTTTGCAACAACTCGCCATGAGTTGTTGATACTTGAGAATCCTTACGGATAATGCAGTAGCTTCTCCTTGTTTTCTTCATGGGTAATGGAAAAGATATCGTTTCCGACCATGGCCTTAGTAGCCTCTTACGACTGGCATGGAGTTGGGTGCCTTGGAAGTATTCTTTTTAAGTCCCCCTATCCACAGGGGACAATTGATGGGTATGAGCTTGGGGAAAAAGTATGAGAAAAAAGGTTATTTTTAAAAAAAAGCAACCTTTTCGTTAATCTCAAAAAAATTGCAGAAATATATTTTTTTTGTGGTATTGGACAGAAAAAGTAGGCAATATATCATCAACAGGTTCCTTTGCTCGGTTCTAAATTTCTTCTTCTTTAACTTCACCTTCACTAGGTCGACGTTGCTTTCCTTAATTCTACCATGCCACAACCTTTTGTTCTGTACCCACTCTCTTTAGCTGTACCCTTTCCTACCAAGATAACCCTCGCTTCTCACAGTATCATAGTATTAATGCGTAGAATCTGCAATTTGCAGATGATCAACATCTCTGATTTGAAGCAGACTAAAGGCTGGATGCCCTTCCTAACACCAAATCTTCTGTATTTACACGGTCTTAGGATCGCCACCTAATGGCTTGCTCCCTTCGCTGGATTCATTCCTCAGTTCGATACCATCAGCAATTGATAAATCTTCTTGTTGCTTGACAAGCGAGCCTCTACATTACTCAACAACATTTATGGAAGCTCCACTCCTACCTCTTTCTATTCAATACCGTCTTCTCATATTCAACCACTTTCTCTTTAGAAACATTTGGTTTTGTCTAAGAAGTGAGTGATGGATGGAACAGTATGTCAATGACAATCTAACAGTCCAATGTGGGGGGGGGAGGGGAAATGTGACATAAAATTAACTAAATGGAAGAAGATCCGTCAAATAACGAGCGAATTTAAGCTTTCAAAGATTTATAAAAATTGGAGTGAGCAAATATGTTTGCCTGTTGTGTTTTTAAGGCTATTCCCGCGAAACTTGTATGAAATGGCGTCAGAGATGAAATTAACCTGGGAAGGAATTCATATTACTTCCCAGAGATTAAGCTTGTTGCTGTAACCAGAGTCAATATTACGCTAAATACAGTAGTTCCGTGGGATCACCGAAGTGATGTAAAGTCCAGCGAGGTTTTATTTAGTGTGTGACCACGTAAGTTTACGTACTCGTGAACAACTCAGGATGGGTGAGGTCAATTTCAGTATATGGTTTTTAGCGATTCGTCTCGAATGACCAATAGATATTAAATAGACGTTAGACAAAAGAAGAAAAAAGTCACATAAAGTCTCTGTTATAGATTTTTGTCCCCTTTGAATAAGGGGACATAAAAAGATCAAGTACTTCCAAGGCACTCAGTCTATGCCAGTTGTAAAAGGCGACAAAGGACAGGTTCGGAAACGATTTCTTTTCCATTACACATGCAGAAAGCAAGGAGAAGCTAATACTGCATTATACGTAAGGATTCTCAGCTAACAACAACTCATGGCGAGTTATTGCAAATCAGCTCCACGGCTATTAACCATGATGATGGTATATTAACCCGGAGAGAATTTCGATGAAAAAAGACTTCGAAGTGTTTCAAATTGTCTTTCAATTTAACATATTTGTTACAAACATTGCCGCAAAATCAAATGTTCTTGAAATTTGGCACTCATGTGTGTCAAATTTCAAAACTTTTANACAAGCGAGCCTCTACATTACTCAACAACATTTATGGAAGCTCCACTCCTACCTCTTTCTATTCAATACCGTCTTCTCATATTCAACCACTTTCTCTTTAGAAACATTTGGTTTTGTCTAAGAAGTGAGTGATGGATGGAACAGTATGTCAATGACAATCTAACAGTCCAATGTGGGGGGGGGAGGGGAAATGTGACATAAAATTAACTAAATGGAAGAAGATCCGTCAAATAACGAGCGAATTTACGCTTTCACAGATTTATAAAAATTGAAGTGAGCAAATATGTTTGCCTGTTGTGTTTTTAAGGCTATTCCCACGAAACTTGTATGAAATGGCGTCAGAGATGAAATTAACCTGGGAAAGAATTCATATTACTTCCCAGAGATTAAGATTGCTGCTGTAACCAGAGTCAATATTACGCTAAACACAGTAGTTCCGTGGGATCACCGAAGTGATGTAAAGTCCAGCAAGGTTTTATTTAGTGTGTGACCACGTAAGTTTACGTACGCGTGATGCTGACTATCGGAACAACTCAGGATGGGTGAGGTCAATTTGAGTATATGGTTTTTAGCGATTCGTCTCGAATGACCAATAGATATTAATTATTTTAATATTAAATAGATGTTAGATAAAAGAAGAAAAAAGTGACATAAGGTCTCTGTTATAGATTTTTGTCCCCTTTGGAGAGGGGGACATAAAAATATCAAGTACTTCCAAGGCACTCAAGTCTATGCCAGTTGTAAAAGGCGACAAAGGACAGGTTCGGAAACGATATATTTTCCATCACCTATGCAGAAAGCAAGGAGAAGCTAATACTGCGTTATACGTAAGGATTGTCAAGTATCAACAACTCATGGCGAGTTATTGCAAACCAGCTCCACGGCTGTTAACCATTATGATGATATATTAACCCGGAGAGAATTTCGATGAAAAAAGACTTCGAAGTGTTTCAAATTGCCTTTTAATTTAAGATATATTTGCTACAAATATTGCCACAAAATCAAATGTTCTTGAAATTTGGCACTCATGTGTGTCAAATTTCAAAACTTTTAAATCTTATAAATATCCATACAGCTCCTGTACCACAAAAGTGAGCAAATCTTGTGCACCAAAATTACTACAAACTCTTAAAACTCACAAGAAAATAGTCTACCATGACTGAGCACCCAAAAGATTTCTATCTCCACATAAGTCTCCAAAAACCAATTAATCTTTCAAAAAAATAACAGTCTTCAAAACCTTGAAATTGGTATACCTTGTTTCCTGGGTTATACAATGGTTTTAGGTAGGCATCGAGGGACCCAAATTGATTTTATTTAGTAGGTATCATCGAGGGACTGAAATTGACTTATTTTTTATGAGCACATCTTTTGTAGATGACAATACCTTTTTTTCCTATGAAGATCATAAAGGAAAAATGATTTGCAGATTGAATTGAGGGTCCGGACAAAAGAACTAAAGTGACTTGTTTTGACTTTTTAATTTTCTATGCCTTTTGTCAACCAATTTAAAAAAAAAAAAATCATGCATTTTTGTTGCAAGGGGAAATGTACATTGGAAATGGTAGGTATTTAGATGTAGATTTCTTTAAGTTTGATATGTCAAACGTTTTATTGGATAGTTCCGGATTCGACCTAGTTCCCCCACAGGCGCCTTGAGAATCTTATCTGTTCATTGTGTAAAAAAACTTTAAGGACATGCCGCACTAGATTTCACAAAGGTTATATTGGACAGTTCCGGAAGCGACCTAGTTCCCCCACAGACACCTTTAGGGTCATATTCGTTCATTGTGAATAATTTTGGCAAAACCTTCAAGGGCACAAATTTCACAAAGGCTTCATTTCAAACTCATGAATCGTGACAAAAAGGAGACAAAAAACAACATCATATATTCATTTTCCAGATCGAGGCAACAGCTTCCATAGTCATCCCACTGGAGCTATAGAAACAATTCTGGGTTCAATTCCTGGAAGACGGAACAACTTTTAATTTTTACATTGCAACGAGCCACATTCCGTCTTGATTTCAACTGGGTAATATTGATGCCTAGTCAAAGACGAAAAAGGCAACATATGTCCCAGAGATGCCTAGTCAAAGACGAAAAAGGCAACATATGTCCCAGATTGGGTAGAGTGTACTCTCGACAAGAACTCCGAATAATATGACACTTCAAATCTTCCACCAAAAAAGGCATAAAGTCTCCCAAATTGGGTAGAATTTTATGGAAAAAGACTGTGTCATTCTGGATAAAGTTCACCCTCAAGTCTGCCACCAAAAAAAAAAAAAAGTCTCTCAAAAAGGTATAATCTTTGAACGAATACACTGTCTTTCAGGTTGTTACCCCTTCAGTCTACCAACAAGAAAGGCTTCCATTCTCCCAAACTACGTATATTCTATGGCCAATCTCTGAATCTCTCTTTATACTATTGCCTCTAAAGTCTTATCACCAAAAAAGGCATCAAGTGTACTCAGACTGGGTGGTATTCTCTCGCCAAACACTGTATCTGATCTGACTAGTATTACAAAACACTCATGGAGGTCAACGTATGGTAAAGCATTAACAATCAGGTAATGTGTAAATGTTTGAAAAAAAAAAAAAATTGCAAAAGTTTTGCCTTGGGCAATTTCTATATAAGAGAACCAGATCTTTAAAGATTACAAAGTACAGACTGACCCAGAAAGTATCTCTTAGGTAATGACTGAAATGTGATCACACAAAGAGGAGAAAAAAAAGTCGGAAACGAAAGTTGATCAACGGAAATTTTAATGAATTTGCTCCATGAATATTTTCATTAAAACTGCTCTCTAAAATTTAGACAAAAAATGCTCCGAGAAAATTTGGAAAATTTTAATTCGTATTTAATTTTTTCAAAATAATTAGAAAAAATATGAAAATTTTTGGAATTTTTTTTTCACCGTTTCGATAAAAATTTGGACAACAATTTTCCAGGAAAATTTTGAGAATTTTTCTTCATAATTTAGTTTTTCAAAATTTTCTACTGATGAGAATTTCTTGAAAAAAAAAAAATGTTTGACCTAAAGTTTACAGAAATATTGACAAAATATACTCCAAGGAAATTATGACAAAAACTAACACTTCTGTGAATATTTGTGACGGAATTTGCCGATGTTATGCATCACGAAATCTTGGAACGCATACAACCACAATTCAAGGTATCAATATAATATTTCTGCCATTTCTTCAAACCTGAATCCGAAAACAGGAGAACAGTTGATATTATAGGAAACATCGTAGCAAAAAGAACAACACACCAAGAGAAGTATCCCATTTTCCTGTATCAATTTTAATCACGAGATTTTCAACAAGAGGGTCCATAGCGTTCATATGATTACTACTTCTTTTCTAAGGCTATCAACATTTTTTTTTTTTTTTTTTTTTTTTTTTTTTTTTTTTTTTTTTTTTTTTTTNTTTTTTTTTTTTTTTTTTTTTAATTTATTTCCTTGTTTAATGTCTCTTTAAAAGTATTTGCAGCACAGCTATAGGAGTATATAAAGAACCCCATCTAAATATTGGTACTAGTTACATGGTGGTCCCTAGAGGAACCACTGATAAGAATGCTATCGTCTCTGCTCATAGTAAATGATTGAGAATCACAACAGTCTATTTCTATTGGTCTCTAATAGTTTAAGAAACAAGCGCAATTTCGTCAAATCGACATAATGTCATATTTATGCAAAAGTTTTCAGCCCATCTCATCATTTTTTTATTTTTTTTTATTTTCGTGTACTCTATGCAGGAAAGGCTGAATATATACACAGCGTCTTTTGCTGCAAAGAGTTAACCTCAACGATTGTCATTCAATATAGACATTGAAATTTTCAACCTTCCGGAGACACATAGAAAACCTAGCTCGACCATTCATACCTTCAGATATCTAACGGGAACTTGTGTACTTAACAAACCATGGACGCTGACTGATGCGCAACTTCTTATACTTCCTACATCAAGCAAGCTGGTGTGTGCAAACTCATTGTGCCCTCCACTTACACTATCACTTCGAGAGTTTGCTGACTGATGTGCAACTTCTTATACTTCCTACATCAAGCAAGCTAGTATGTGCAAACTCATTGTGCCCTCCTCTTACTCTATCACTCCATGTATTTTGCTGACTGATGTGCAACTTCTTATACTTCCTACATCAAGCAAGCTAGTATGTGCAAACTCATTGTGCCCTCCTCTTACTCTATCACTCCATGTATTTTGCTGACTGATGTACAACTTCTTATACTTCCTACATCAAGCAAGCTAGTGTGTGCAAACTCATTGTGCCCTCCTCTTACTCTATCACTTCGTGTGTTTTGCCTGCTAATCGTTTCTTTTTCTTCTTTGTCATTGCAAAACTTTTAATAAATTCAGTTTGGATATTATATTGTAGCAACTTATAATACAGAGAGAAGGTCAGTCCGAACATTGGAGTACTTTTACTAAGCTTTACACTTATGTGGAACTAATGTCCAAACAGGATTCGTCGAGCAAAGGTAATCAATCAGTCACCCGTGGAGAAAAGGTAATCATTCAGCGATAGCGACAGGAATCATTTAGTGATTTATGAAGGAAATGGTCCCCTGTGGATAAGGGGACTTAGAAAGAATACTTGCAAGGCACCCAAGTCCATGTCTGTCGTAAAAGGCGACTAAGGGTAGAAAGACGTAGGAAGTAAGAAGTAATTTTACATTACCCATGCAGAAATTAAGGAAAAGTTACTCCATTATATCCTTCCTATGTCCCCTGCGGATAGGGGAACATAAAAGGAATACTCCCAAGGCACCCAAGTCCATGCCGGTTGTAAAAGGCGACTGGGTTGAAAGAGGTAGGAAGGAAAATGTAATTTTCCATTACCCATGCAGAAATTGAGGAAAAGTTACTACATTATATCCTTCCTATGTCCCCTGTGGATAGAGGAACTTAAATGAATACTTCCAAGGCACCCAAGTCAATGCCAGTCGTAAAAGGCAACTAAAGGAAGGGTCAGAAACGATATCTTTTCCATTACCCATGCAGAAAGCAAGGAGAAGCTACTGCATTATCCATGAGGATTCTCAAGTATCAACAACTCGTGGCGAGTTGTTGCAAACCAGCCCCATGGCTGTTAACCTATGATGATGATGAAGGAGAAGCTACTGCATTATCCGTAAGGATT
>JAAEEI010039778.1:140454-151995 GCA_012654025.1 Pachypsylla venusta
ATTTTCAAAGGGGGAGACTATTTCGAAGTACCAATGTGAAACATAATTCCACGTGGATGCTTAGCGTGATTTTTGTCTATTTTGACAAAATTTGCCAAGTCTGGTACTAGCAGATTCGAACTGTTTCGCTTGGCGCCTTAAAGCCATGTCTTATCTTTGCGTGAACAAATCAACTGACACGCACACGCATTGTATAATATTAGTAGAAAATACAGGTTTCACCACGGCCGGACGCAGTAGAGGCACCGGTTCTATTCAGGAGCGGATACAGAGGGGGCGATGCCCCCCCCCAAACCTAAAGATATTGAACGTCGAAACACTTATCTCTTATTTGGTGTTTCTAAATACTACTGACCTCCATGTCGATTATAATTTGGAGCTTCGATCGCCACCCCCAACTGGAGGCCTGTATCCGCGCCTGGTTCAATTTGGGATAAAAAAAATGTTTGGATACCCTATTTCCCTCTGATCTTTGATAAACATTACTGGAAGACCCTTACTTCATACTACTCAATCAGGCGCGCATCCAAGAAGATTTTTCTTTGGGGGAGGGGGGAGAGGAAAAAGATTCGGCGTTTTTACTGTCCATTTTTAATGTTCTTGAGGGAAAAATTACTTAATTACAATTTTCGGCCCTATGGATAATTGAACCGCGCCTGTTTCAATGCTTTAATAGAGGTTATGTCTCCTTATTCGGCCTCAGTGAGCAAATGGTCCACTTTTTTAAAGGCCGAAAAGTTCCTCTATTTCAACCCTCTGCCCTGTGGATTATGAAACCTCGCCTGGCTCAATCCTTCAACCTTTGGCCATACCTCCCCATTCAGAGGCAGTGGGCTAAGCCTGCTCGAATAAAGATAAAGTATTTATTAATGGTCAATAATTAAATTAATTTAATTTCTTTTGATTTTAGAATTATAATCCATTTTAAGTTCTTAATAGGTATAAAATTAGTTTTATCTCTCTGTGTATTGCAATTATTGCATAATTTAGTTCATTTCAAGATTCTTCACAATCCGATTGCAAGAACTTCTGTTCAAGACTTTATTGGTGATTTTTATTTTTGGATTAAATTTCTCATTTGAATTCTTGCTGTTCAAATCAGGTAAATTGTTATTTTATTATACCTGTTGTATTCTAATGTACCCACCGAGAGGAGCAAACAAGCTTCATTAGGTGACGGTCCTAAGCCTGTAGAAATACAGGAGGTTTTTTGTTGGGAAAGACATCCAGCCTATTAAAAAACTCTGCTTCAAACCAATCATGCGAGATCATCGGAAAATGTGAGATTCTGTGCAGTTTTATGGATACTGTAAAAAGCAAGCAAGGGTTACCATGTCAGTAAAGGGTTACAGCTAAAGAGAGTAGGCACCGAACAAAAGGTTGTGGGATGGTAGAATTAGGAAAGCGGCGCAGACACCAAATAGAATTGGGAAAGGGTGAAGTTAATGATAGCAGTTTTTTTTTTTTCTTGATTTGTTCGAATGTGTTGTTAAAAACATGAGAATTCCGACATAACCCGGCTAGTTGATTATCTTCGCATTTGGGAGAGCACTGACGATAATTTTTACGGCACTAACCAGCAGTAACGATAGAGTTCACAAATCATTGAATTTCCGTCATGAGCCGGCTAGCGTTACGTTGGCCGATCCGGAGAAATAGTTGAATATCTCCGGAACGGGGAGAGCACTAACGGTAGTTTTTACAGCACTAACCAGCAGTAACGATAGAGTTCACAAAAACGTGGAAATTTTACCTCAATTTTCTTTATTCCTAAATTTTTATTTTCGATTAAAATTCTTCGAGCGTATTGGTGTGGAAAATATATAGCCTTTGAAGGTGAAACATTTTTAAGTGTTTTAAGTGTTTCTTTGAATTTTTCACGTTTTCTTCTGAAAAATTTTCTATTTAAGGAATTATTATTATTTTATTTTTTTAAAGAGCTTGCCTTAATATCAAATTTTTGAGGAATTTGATTCCAGATTGCGATATAATGGTTTATTTCGCACATTGGGTAATTTTCTTTGGATTGAGCATAACATAATATGCAGTTACTTATCTCAAAATCTATCTTCCAAAAATTCAGAATAATTTCAAGTCCAATTTGTGTAGAAGTTCTCACAATCAAATTGTTTTTGTTATCGCTTGCTTCAGGCCATCATCATCATCGTATGTTCCCGTGTAATATATTTGTGCGCGTGATTTGATGTAACTCTTACGAAATTGTGAATGGATTGGATTTGGTATTATTTTTCGTATATTACCGTATTATACTCAAGTTGGTAGCTGAATTTATTTATGTGAATACATTCTGAATTATGAATATACTGTGTAGGTTAAGGCCCATTTACACTGCCCGAGCATTCGTCACGAACAGAGGTGACGAACGAGCATTCGTTCAAGGCTCAGGCAGTGTAAACAGTCGCCGCGAGCCGATCATGTTCGAAGCGAATGCTCGTCGTGCTCGAACCTGATCTCGAGTAAGTGATCGTCAGAAATGCTCGAGCAGTGTGAACAGAATGCTCGTTTGTGTTCGTGCTCATTGAAAACTGGCGAGCAATGATCACGAATGCTCGATACTCGTTGCTCGTGTATGTTCAGGCAGTGTAAATGTGCCTTTAAATTTCATTTCGACTTGTGTTTTATTTTGTTTAATGTTCGGCGCTCAATTCTCGAGCAAGGGTTTCATGGTTTACATACAGTGTGGCAAATACATGAGCAAGGGTTTCATGATTTACGGACAGTGTGGCAAATACTTGAGCAAGGGTTTCATGGTTTACGGACAGTGTGGCAAATACTTGAGCAAGGGTTTCATGGTTTACGAACAGTGTGGCAAATACATGAGCAAGAGTTTCATGGTTTACGGACAGTGATCATATGGATTGATAACTCAAGTAATCATATGGATTGATAACTCAAGTATTACCTAGGATGGAATTGTTCGGCGCTATTTAATATTATTATTGAATTGTGGTTGTCTTTATTGAGACTGCAATTATCACTGCGACTTTTATGATTATTAAACTGGTTGCAGGTCTCTATTGAGACTGATTGCAATTATCACCGCTACCTTTATTTAGATCTATTGTATCAGTATTTCGAAGAGACGAATATAGAGTTAGATTCGAAAAAACAGTTTTCTTGTTACGAAAGTTACTCCTGTTCGGCACTATAGAATGACCTATTTCCCCAAAACTGATCTGGTTCCTTCCTCCAATCCCAATATTCATCGAACCGCCACTGTCCTCTCTGCAGACTTATGTATAGAAAAATACAAAACAATAGAAGTTATAATAAACATGACATCAACTTGAGATGTTTCTGACGTCAAGATTGTTGAACTTGCCTGGCAACATCAACAACTCTGACATTACCATCTTCTGCAGGCCACAAGAATCACATTTAATTATCTACCTAAACCTAAAGTAAGAAGTACTCTCTTCCTGAAGCGAAGAAGAAGAATGTTAATGACTAATGACTACTCATAAATATAATTATGAGTAATTAAAAAATATATGAAACATAATGAGAGGTGATAAAAACAAGAGATGTATTAGGTAGTTAACCCGTCAGAAGATATCCTGATGTTGTTATAAGCAGTTGATTTCGGTACGGATTTGTTGGGCGGACGAAGAAGGGGACTGTGATCGGTAAGGGTACGTGCAGAGTGCAGGATGAAAGAGCAACGAGTAACGAGGAAAGCGTCGAAAATAAACAGTAAATTTTGAATTGGAGGGCGCTGAGTGGGAGCGTGCCCGATGAACGAGCAGTGCGTCGAGTCAAAGAGCACAGCGGCGAAACCTCCCCAGTTTGATTTCTCTGCTCCCACTCGTCCTTCACACAAGACGTTTTGAAATTGATATAGGTATTTTTTTAATTGAATAATTTTATTTACCTGGTCTTCGCGAAAATGAATGTGGACCTACTAATTAGTGAGGTGTTCAAACGTAAACCTTTGTGGGAACAAAAAGATCCCAAATACCACAATCGGTTTGTGTTTTTTACTTTTTTTTAGTAAATTCAAAATATTATTTTGTCCTTTCCCGGTTTTATAACTCGTATCTCTGGAATGGCTGGCCATACCTTTGCAGAAAATGTCCTAAAATAAGGACTCAATGGTCATCTAAAACTTTCTCGCTTTGAGTTGATATGTTGTCGCGACAAATTTTAAGATATCGGACCGTGACTGTTCGATTTTGGTGAAGAAATTATAAATTTGGCCGTAACTCGAAAACGGCTTGACATATTTTAGTTCTGATAATTTTCCCGGGGTCGTAGACCATGATTTTTTTTTGGGGGGCGGGGTCCATGCCCGTCAATTTTTCCCTATCTGCTACCGTTTTGGTCTGTGATATTGTAACAGACAACCCCTCATACAGAGGTACATACACACAAATTTCTGATTTATATATTAAGATTTTTTTTTTTTCNGTTCTGATAATTTTCCCGGGGTCGTAGACCATGATTTTTTTTTGGGGGGCGGGGTCCATGCCCGTCAATTTTTCCCTATCTGCTACCGTTTTGGTCTGTGATATTGTAACAGACAACCCCTCATACAGAGGTACATACACACAAATTTCTGATTTATATATTAAGATTTTTTTTTTGTCCAGATACCAACTCGGACATATGCCCAACAACTCACGAAAGTTTCATAGTAATCGGATCATACATACATAGATGCATACATACAAAAATACATTTTTATATATATAGATAGTTAAAAACCTATTCGCAGACCTACCGAATGTACATACAAAATTTCATTAAAATCGGTTTAAGCCGTTTTGGAGGAGTATGGTGACAAACACCGTGACAGATGAGGAGAATTTTATAGATATGGGAGATTTGATACGGGATTTTAAATTCTTGATAGTGCAGTAAAAATCCGACACTTATCGAATAATATAAAATTGTAGTCAAGTGTTTTTCAGTATTTCCATTTCTTGTACAATATTAATGATCAACTCTTGAAAGCCAAGTAATGCCAAACTCCGTTTTTTACATTTGTGTTTATACTTTCCATAGTACCTACAATTGGAATGGCTGAGAGTTGAGACATCTTAGTTGCCAATGAAACCTTTGTAGATAATAAGCGTAATAAGTCCTGCGATGTATTGAAAATTAAAATCGATTACATTGTCCCTACTATATTTTCATGAAAAAAAAAAAAAAAAAAAAAAAAAAAAAAAAAAAAATGATCAAGATTTATCGTGAATATCTGTGCATTATAACTGGATTCTCGTCAGTCAATCAAATTGTAACCAATTATGTCCATAAGAATTTCAGCATTTTAAATCATTTGAGACATGGAATAATACTTATAGTTACTAGAGTACATGGACCCTATCTTTAGTGAGGGTAAATTTTGGATCAATCGAACGATGTCTACGATGAGCAGTATTGCTGTTATCATTTACAATAGTCCCGTAGCTTTCGAAACGATACGATAAAAAGTATCGTTGGCAACGATAAACATTTTGGCCATAGGGTGGAGAAAATAATCAACTTAGTTAAAAAGTATCGTTGGCAACGATAAACATTGTGTCCATAGGGTGGAGAAAATAATCAACTTAGTTAAAAAGTATCGTTGGCAACGATAAACATTGTGTCCATAGGGTGGAGAATATAATCAACTTAGTTAAAAAGTATCGTTGGCAACGATAAACATTGTGTCCATAGGGTGGAGAAAATAATCAACTTAGTTAAAAAGTATCGTTGGCAACGATAAACATTGTGTCCATAAGGTGGAGAAAATAATCAACTTAGTTTGAAAGAAATAGCCTCAGTAGCTCAGTTGGTTGAGACGGTGGATTCGTAACCAGGAGGCTGTTGGTTCGAATCCAAACATGAAAATAAGATTTAATAATAACACGGCGAACTATATTGTGACAAGCATATTTGAGCGCACTGCAGTGCGCCAGGCCAAGTTCCGGAAAGCACCAGTGTATCTTTACACGAAGCAAAAAGGTAGTATTTTACGAATCCCCTAAGAATAACTGACCAAGTGTAAATTCGGCATTACTTTAAGAGAATTGAGACAGAAGAACGTGCAATAATAAATTTAAGTGCGGGATATACAGCAGCAACAATAAAATTGGCCCCAATAATAGATATCACTACTTTCATAGGCGGAATTTTTTGGAAGAATGGGAGGAACTTGGCCTTTTTTCAATGATAATTTTTTGTGAGATTAGCTTAACACAAATAATATCGTGTCGGAAGCTTTCGCACTAGTGTTGGTAATTGGAATTTAAAACGGAGCAAATTCTTTTACTTAAGCCAATTCTTCGCAGTATGAGCATAATAATGGTCTAATTGTTTTTAATTTGCCTTCTTAATTTGGGTTACAATAGTTGAGCACATGCCAAACATTTGCTCATTTGCTCAATTGTTTTACATACGTTTTTAATTTGCCTTCTTAATTTGGGTTACAATAGTTGAGCACATGTCAAACATTTGATCATTTGCTCAATTGTTTTACATACGTTTTTAATTTGCCTTCTTAATTTGGGTTACAATAGTTGAGCACATGCCAAACATTTGATCATTTGCTCAATTGTTTTACATACGTTTTTAATTTGGGTTACAATAGTTGAGCACATGCCAAACATTTGCTCATTTGCTCAATTGTTTTACATACGTTTTTAATTTGCCGTGTTAATTTGGGTAGCATTTGCTCAACTCTTTGAACAGAAAACACAATTTCCGAGTATTTGTTAAGAGTACAAACATCTGCTCAATTTTCATGCATACGGCACATGGAAGGGTTAAATGAAATAAAATTATATTATAGCGTTTATCGAAGAATCTTGTGAGAACGATAATGTTTTCAGTTTTTTTTTTTCAGTTTTTTTTTTTTCTTTCTTTCTCTCTCTCTCTTGAGTATAATGATAATGTCTTCTGTTAAGGACTTGCATGAGGCAACGTTAAGATGTATGATTTCAGTTTAAATACCACAAACACAGTTAAATAAGTGTTGTTGTGTACTGTTTTTTTTTTGTTTTAATAAACTGGTTTTTATAATGATTGTTTTCGTTGAGTCCGAAGTACCAGTTCATGTGCACAATCATATTGTCAAGATGAAATCTTTGAATTCAAGCAGTGCGTTGAGATCTGAATTTTTTTTTTTAATGAAAAAGGCTTTTATTATATTCTCAAATCACAAAAAAAAAACACAAATTAAACAAATCACAAATCAAAAATGTACTAAAAAATAATTCTCACCTAATGTAAAATTAAAATTCTCAAAAAAATATTTGCCTACAAATAAATACTCATTTTAATCAATTTTGTCCAGTGTCCAGATTTATTAAAAAATTTCTTTCTGCATGGTGATCTCCATGGTGTTACCTTACTACAGCTATATGCTGATATGACTAAAAATGAAAGCCTGGGCGCTCAATGATGAATACTGATCATAAGTCTTATGTTATACTATTGAACGTAAACCTATCAATAAACTGATAATGGGAATAGATTCTTCATAAGTGAGCGCCCAGGCGCCAAAAAGCCAAGTGGCCTATCAATAAACTTTTTGTTAATGGCAAGATTTACCCACAAACATACATACATAGTAAGTTAAATAAAAGCCTTTAATAAAATAAAAAAAAAGACTTTAAAATGTTGAGGAGGATGAGCGGATCTACGCACATGGACAACCTGAAACGCATACATTGTTGTTGTTGTCAATTTTTTCAACTTACTTACCCATCACTGAAAATGAAGGTGGTGGAAGAGTTGGGTAGTATATTATGCTACTCTGAGGATGCCTGGACTATTAGACGTTGATAAACCCGACCTCTTCCATGTCTTGCAACAGTGGTAAATATCTCAAATTCATGAGGATGAAATTCGATGCGTTGGCTTTACAATCACAACCTCTCAATTTAAAATCGCACTTTTACAATGATAATCTCTCAATCATAGTCGAAACATACGGGGGGTATTCGGAGCGCATACTACTATTACAGTTCTAGCCCAGGGTTTTTAGTTGCAACTGCTGTTAGTATTTTTGAAAAATACCTTTTTTTGTAACCGCACAATATGTCAACCTCGTATTTCCACCTGCAAATCACAAATGTGTTTTTATTTTCTCAATCGAAATTTCTGCCACTAAAATATTTCCGAGACTTCATATCAAATGCTTACATATCCCAATAATAAACTCAAATTGAGTTCTCATGAAAATTTTTCCTCTCGTTTTATACATCTGGTCCATCTGGTTTATGGAACACCACTAACACCAACTCTACACCAAATACATCTCTCTAGATAGTCTAATAACCAATTCGGTGTAGGTTGTCAAGTGCACCTGTTTGGGTACGGGTATGGATACACCCCACACTTTACTATGACTCATCTACCTGTACAGAATCAGAAAGATAAACTGTTCCAGCCGCCCACAAGCTGTCTTTTCGTTTTTATTTTGTAATCTATTACTAATCTTTCAACCGGTTATGTCCTAATTGGGATGGAATTATCTGTGAGATGACTGTATCTTAGAAGCTATCGCTATTGGAGGAACTTTCAAAACTTTATGGGCATTGAATTATCTGTGAGATGACTGTATCGTAGAAGCTATCGCTATTGGGGGAACTTTCAAAACTTATGGGCATTGAATTATCTGTGAGATGACTGTAGCGTAGAAGCTATCTGTATTGGAGGAAGTTTCAAAACTTTATCTCCTTTGAATTGTGAGTGAAGAAGCTATCTGTTCAATTATGCGTGTGATGACTGATTCCTAGAAGTTCTGTAGGAGAGCTTTCAAAATTTTTCGGGCATTCACTTATGAATGTGATAAGTTATGCATCTGTTGGGGCAACTTTAAAAGTTATATGAGCATTGAGGTATCCATAGGTTCATTTGGATTCATAGAAGCCATTATAAGTTCAATGGACTATTTGGAGAATTCTATTGGAATTGAATCTTACGTTTGTGAGTTTTGGGATTATCAGTACCTGCAGTCTTCCAATCTACTTTGATTTTTGTCAATCTTTTCATTTTCAAATGCAATCTTTCATTTCTATACTCCAACGATGTTGTTCCCCTTTTACATTTCTTCCCAATTCTTTCTTTGAGTTGGCGATGTAGTTGACTTCTTGCATGTCTTGGTGTGTGTCATATCAGTGTCGCCCTTCTTCTATTAAGTGTATTGCATATGCTTCTTTGTCCTTCTCAATATGTCCTCTTTGTTCATTCTATCTATCTGTTCTTCACCATCTATCTATAGCACCCCTATTCCCTATTTTTAATATTTCAATTTTTGTTCGATCTTCTCGTCTTACAGTCCCAGCTTCTACACAATGCCACGCTTCACGCGTGGTTTTTGAATAGTCTTTTCTACTTTCTATGGAGAAGGTTTTGATGAATTTCTTTTAGTGGATAGAGTTGATAGGCGTTTTGGGTCGTCTTGGTGCGTAGAACCGCCCATGGTGAGGACGTTCTATGTTGGTAGTTGTTGTTGTAGCGGCGTTACTCTTAAAACTAACTGGTTCTCCATTTCTAGACTCTTTGGATGAAATGGTGGAAAGTGTTTGATTTGAGGGTTACCAAAAAGGTCTTTCTGTTGTATAGAATAAATAATGGTCCTTATTTTAGGGCCCGAATGGAACCAAAGAGTTCCTTTGACACCGGAAGTTTTTTAGTGCTATTAATAATAATAAAGCCTTGTACTCTTTTGTAGAGCAGGGGCATCCCTCATAGTGAGTGGTGGAGTGGATCAGCTTTTTTTTTTATTTTTTATTTCCTTCTTAATTTTTTTTTTATCTATTTTTAATTTAATTTCGTTTTAATAGTGTATACATTTTCTGTACACTGTTTTGTAATTTTTTACGGCATATATAAAATAAGCTACTTTCACTTATCTTTGTTTTCTGTTTTTTCTTTCCATATACTTCTGTCTCTTGCACACTGAGAAAAAAGTAAAAATTTCTTGTCCCGCTGAATGGATTTTCTAGATAAATCAAATGGAATATAGATGATTTTATCAGGAAAACGAAAATTGCTAAACGCTGATTTATCTAAAAGGCGGACTGCTGACACGATTTTTAACAAAATACTTATAAATCAAAGGTATTCAAAAAAAAACTCCTGTTATTTCATCAAGAAAAATTTTGAGAAGCATCTTTGATTCATATAAACAAATTCACAACAGATAAAATATTTAGGGGAAAAACGAGAACCATTAAAATAACTGTTTGATTTTAAAGAAAGAAAGATGAAATAAAGGTTTCTCTTAACGAACTTTTGAACCAGCTGGATAAAAATTAGACCGTCATTTCAAATTAAAGATTCATTAGTTTAAACTGTTCAATCATCTGAACTTAAAAAAATCTTCAAGAACTATGAATTGTCAGTACAAACTCATTTTAAACCGTTGATTTGTCTAAAACGTTTAGAAGACTGAAACAAAGTAAAAAAAAATATATTGTATAGAGGTATCTCTCATACACAGAGAACCAAATTCGTTTTTAATTTCATCTGACCACCTTTTTCTCTGGCTTTCGTTAACGGGCAAGGAGGAACTTGATTTATTTGATTTCATTAATATGTTAAGCAGTTTAGCTAATAAGAATAATGAGATAGAGGATACTGTAAATATTTTATTAAGATTCTACAATAAGGCAGGTAGTGAGAGGCAATTCCTGGCGGAACTCACTGATGAATTTGACAATTCATAAACCGTTAATATTTACCTATATGTACATAATAATACACTTGGTACTTATCTATTAATTGTCATTTTGTATACCTTCTGTTTTCCGTCTAAGTTGATACTATTTCAAGGCATTTGTATGATTAAAATTTTAGTCTTTAAGTATATTGACATATCTTACTGTCTGGTATTTGCATTTCAGTAATGTCAGTAACGTAAAGACATCTACCCTCTTCCCAAAACTTTGAATTAGTTCTTATTAAAGAGTTAAAAAAAAAAAAAAAAATGTGTTCTTTTCATTAAGAGTGGGGCCGGCCATACACGCACCGGTGGGTCTACGCAGACAGGTCTGTCGTGTATGGCAGGATCTGCACAGATTTTGTCTCCGATTTTCGGATCTGTGCACGCCAGACGCGACAGACTTGTCTGCGCGAATGGGTCTGCGCAGGCTTGTCGGTGCATGTGTGGCCGGCCTAACTTTGTTTTTTCAAACATTAAGGCACCCTTTTTAATGCTTTCTCTTGTTGAATGGTCAATGGGACTGGATGAACATGAATATCTAGGTAATTCATGTTCATTTGATCTATTTCAGTTTCAAGTTTATTTATAATTTTCCTGACTATGGAAAATGTTGTAATTTTTGTTTTTCCATTTGCTTTGCTTTTTGAATATTTTCATACAGATGAATGTTTCTTTCTAGTATTTCCAAATACAGCATTTTATGAATTATATGCATCTCATTCCTCTGTATAAATTTATACAAGCTTAATTTTAAGAAACCAATTGTATTTTGTTGTATATTGTCAACCTTTGTAACATAATATTACAATAAACATTATGCTATATATACTTATAAAACGCAAAGCCCAGTTGGTATACTGACTGAC
>JAAEEI010039778.1:152095-165274 GCA_012654025.1 Pachypsylla venusta
TCCTCTCGGTGGCTACATTTCCTAACACCAAACCTTCTGTATTTACACGGGCTTAGGACCTTCATTTGATACCTAATGACATTATTCAACAATGCATACCAACTTGTAGGTGTTAAAGATAAACATAATTTACTGATTCCGAAGATACGCAGATAGCAATCTACCAATGAACATCACTTAAATAGTGACCCTGACGAGGTATTTTAACCTTGTTACAACAACATAATATCAAATTACAAGAATAATAATAATAGTACAAACATTTGTATTTATTATTACAACACGAATCTATTTGAACAATCAAATATTTAAATTCATTCAGTAGAGACACGATTCTTGTATTGATTCAATTCTGGCACGTACCTATTATACTAGTAGATCAGGGAGGAGATATAAATAGTATCTACTACCATAGCAATAATATCCAAAGTCGAGTTCGAAACTATCGGTTGTCGAGATCGAAACTATCGGGTTTCGAGTTCGAAGCTACCGGTTGTCGAGATCGAAACTATCGGGTTTCGAGTTCGAAACTATCAGTTTTCGCGTTCAAAACTATCGGTTGTGGAGATCGAAACTATCGGGTTTCGAGTTCGAAGCTACCGGTTGTCGAGATCGAAACTATCGGGTTTCGAGTTCGAAACTATCAGTTTTCGAGTTCGAAACTATCGGTTGTCGAGATCGAAACTATCGGGTTTCGAGTTCGAAGCTACCGGTTGTCGAGATCGAAACTATCGGGTTTCGAGTTCGAAACTATCAGTTTTCGAGTTCGAAACTATCAGTTTTCGCGTTCAAAACTATCGGCTGTGGAGATCAAAACTTTCGATAGTCGAATTCAAAACTATTGATATTCGAATTCAAAACTATCTATATTCGAATTCAAAACTATCCATAGTCGAAAAAAATATCGATAGTCAAGTTCAAAATTATCGATTGTCGAGTTCAAAACTATCGATTTTCGAGTTCAAACTATTGATAATCGAGTTCAAAACTATAGAAAATCGAGTTAAAATCTATCGATTTTCAAATTCAAAAGTATCGATAAACGAGTTCAAAACAATCGATAGTTATTCATAAGCCACGATTGCCCTATTTTTAAGGTTTTGTATCCCTAAACATTAATAAAACTATTCTAAGAACAAAAATAAGAGATGGTCGCAAGAGATCTTAGATCGTAGTGATAACGATCGATATGTATAGAGACCTGCAACCAGCTTACTAATAATATTGGACACACTAGTTGGTATACCATCACAATAGATCTAAATAAAGAGCGTAGTGATAACGATCGATATGCATAGAGACCTGCAACCAGTTTACTAATAATATTGGACACACTGGTTGGTATACCATCCAGTATTGTAGAACTGGTTGGATGGCTTGTAGCTGATCATGATATGGTCATAATGCTAGTCTTGAAGGACAGGCTCATAAAAAGATAACAACATGACATCGGTCGCACAATCTCAGAGACTTTAGGACTGCTAAACAAAACCCAGTCTGTCAACCAGACCACGAGATTTATTAATGATAATAGTGATCTATTGCGAACTTATAATACTTTGGACGAAATCGTTCAGACGTTGTACAGATTTGTCAAGAAAAACATTTTTTTTTTCCAAATGGAATTAAACCAGTGGATCAACAAGATGATCAGGTGTTCACTGGATCCACCGGGGCAGGTCAGAGCCCCCAAATTTTTCAAAATCTAAAAGCTCTTAAAACCAGCCATAACATATCAAAAATTTTATGTTTCTACAACAAACCGCTGAAAAGATAAAAATCATTTTTCAAAAACACAATATTGGGGCCCCCAAAAACTATACAGTAAATTTCATTCATACCCTAAACATTTATACCAAACTAGGTGTTTTCCCGTGTTTCGCTACGGTTACAAAATTCAAGAACTCACTTTTAGGTTTTTGGTGGAACCGACCCCCCTCCCCACAGAAAAAAATTGCAAAAAGACCCGCTAAATAGCGTCATTTTTGGTACGTCAGTCAGTATACCAACTGGGCTTTGCGTTTTATAAGTATAGATGTCTTTAAAATCGTATTAAAATAAATTGTGGCTTGTATAGCGCAACAAATAAACAAACATGCATATACATATACAAGTGCATTTCGAGATGTATACCGAGGTAAAAAGTGGAGTTCACTAACGTTCACAAAAATGCTGCAGATGAATTTTGGAGGATGTTGATAACATCCATTGACCTTTGAATGTAAAATATCAACTTCATCTTTAACTTCATCTTTTCACAATTCTATTTGGGGTCGCCGTTGCTTTCTTTAATTCTACCATGCCACAACCTTTTGGTTGGTTCCTACTCTCTTTAGCTGTACCTTTTCCTGGCATGGTAACCCTCGCTGGCTTCTCACAGTATCAATGCATAGTAACTACAATTTTCTGATGACTTTCTATATTTCGTTTGAAGCAGAGTTTTATTTAAATGTCCTTCCTAACACCAAACGTTCTGTATTTACACGGGCTTAGAAAAGTCACCTAATGAAACTGGCTTACTCCTTTCAGTGGCTGCATTATATATCAACTGTAAATAATGTAAAATTACTGAGTTGTGTTGTGGATAGCCCAAAAGCTTCTCTATACAGGGTGCGGCAATTAGTTTTCCCACTTTTCAAAAAATCGTGGTAGGGGGAGTGATAGTGGGAGGAACGAGGGGTTTGTGATATTCAACACGATATGACATCTAGTTTTTATTTGTCGCAATGGTTTTTGAGCGTGCATCGTGCGCTCGTTGTCGAGTTGTTTTTTTTAAAAAGTGAACCATTATAGCCACTCAGAGGGCGTTCCGCATAAGGTATGGTTTGCACTCCACGGATCCAGTTCCTGATCGAAAAACAATTTTGAGTTATGTTCACAACTTTTGGACCACATCCTAAACTTTAGGCTGCTACCCATGCAGCCAATAGTTCTCGTGATATTCCGCAGGACATGTTCCCAGGTCGCCGGATTTGAGTCCCTGTGACTTCTTCCTGTGGCGTTACCTCAACGCTGAGGTCTTCAAATATCGCCCTGGGACCCTTGAAGAGTTAAAGGAGGCAATTCTGGAAGAAATCATCCGAATTGATGCGGATATGCTGACGAGAGTCATGGAAAACTTCCGTGAAAGAATACAAAAGTGCATCACTCGCCAAGGCCGTCATTTGAACGACATTATTTACAAAACATAGATGGAAAAAAACTAGAATACACCAGCTTACACAATACAAAATAATTTTTCAAATATCTCATGTCGTTTTTATTTACCAGCACTTTCAAATGTGGGAGAACTAATTGACGCACCATGTATTAGTGAGGTTATCACAGCATTACTAAGATCCCCACATACTAATAACCACTTCAATATTCTAATATACCTTCAATGTTCCGACACCTCTGGGAATTGAACCCGGATTTCCCGCGTTCAGTAACAGTATATTTACAAAACATATATGGAAAAAAAATACTTTACAAAATATTAGAAACCTCTCTTTATATTTCTAGAAAATCTCCATCTCCGATCTATTAGGGAGTCAAACTCATGAAGGAATGTATCTCTTAGTTCTTCAAGGCGGTCGACATACGGTACGCGCGACTACAGGCTGCTAGGAGCGAGTGACTACCATAGAGCACTTGACCTATGGAAGTCTGGACCAAGCCGAAAGAATTCGCAGTTTTCCTTAACGTAAAACATCGAACTTTTTCTGGGCTTTCTGATCGTCTGTCGCCGCTACGCGTACACGTTCGGTCTTTGGGATAAATAAATAAAAAACCTTTTATTGGGAAAATCAGAAATTTAGAATCATACCAAAGTTGTCCCTTCTTCTTACTCCCAAATCAGTCCTTTGGATACAAATGATTAATATCTTTGTGTGAGAACAATAATAAGAGGTGAAGCAGAAAATTATCGCACGATAAACATCAAGGAGTGTTTTCGCAAATTTTACATTAGCGATATTTATGACCGCACTGATGAAGATACCGTTGTCAAATATCAACCGAATAGGGTTCTAGTATGCCAACCGCCACCTCTCGTCAAAGAGGAGAAAAACCTGCCGGTGGGAATTAGGTCCAAACTGACACAGCAGGGTTTTTGATAGTCCTGTAAATTTATAGGTCAATAGATTGGATACCAATGAGTGCAACCAGGACCGACGAGAGATAAGGGGAGGGAAGCCCGGTGTCATAATGAAATTTTTCATGTTTTTTTTTTTTCTCAGAATAATAAATAAATCAACTTGAAAGTTTTGAAAAAATTCAAACACACAAAATCAGAAGTTTAGCGGTAGTGCGCTAATATGGGACAATGCCTATTGTAGAACACTAATTTTAAAATATAGTGCGACCTTTCAGCTTGTACAGCAATCATAAATATTGGTATATTTCGTAAACATTAACATCTGATAATCGAATTATGTGTTGCCAAGTAGAAGGGTACATGCCTTTTCTCATCAACTAAGTGAATTGCCTACTTTTACTATTATTACTGCCCATACGGTGATTTTAGATGAAAGAATAATAGAGAGGACCGTAAATTTTTTCCCCCCTTCCCGGATTTTCTGTCTACGGCCCTGAGTGCAACCTGTATCTTGGACAGCCACAGCACTTGAACTCTGGAAGTTTGGACTAAACCAAAAAGAGTTGTGGTATTCTTCAACTTACAACAACAATTTGATCTGGTCAGACGCTACATCAAAAAGTTCGGCAATTTGGATTCAAATACTTGATAATCTATGTATGCTACAAAACCAGACAGATTGACGGCGACTGAGGCCAATCTGATGCTAACTTACAGCACCAGAACCAGAAACTCGTCATCGCATGCTAATAAGATATTCAAGATTTGTATAGCCGACAGTATGTCTTGTCTATGCCGATGGGAACCAGAAAGTTGAACTTTTTAATCATATAATATAAAATAAAATAAAAACAGGATCCTACATTGCGGTCTAAGTCATTGACAGGGTGAAGTTGAAATGCATTTACAATTAAATTCAGAAGGGTTATTACAAAATGAAATGTTGCAGTCGCGTTTTCCAAAATTTTTTATCCGATTTTTTTAAGGAAAATTGATGGGGATAGTACTCAATTGATGGTAATAATATGTTGCATGCTCGTTTTCCACAATTTTTTATCCGATTTTTTAAGGAAAATTGATGGGGATAGTCCTCAATTGATGGGAATAATATGTTGTATGCTCGTTTTCCAGAATATTTTATCCGATTTTTTAAGGAAAATTGATGGGAATAGACCTCAGTTGATGGGAATAGTATGTTGCATGCTCGTTTTCCAAAATTTTTTATCCGATTTTTTAAGGAAAATTGATGGGGATAGTCCTCAATTGATAGGAATAATATGTTGTATGCTCGTTTTCCAGAATTTTTTATTCGATTTTTTAAGGAAAATTGATGGGAATAGACCTCAATTGATGGGAATAGTTTTTTGTATGCTCGTTTTCCAGAATATTTTGTCCGATTTTTTAAGGAAAATTGATGGGGATAGTCCTCAATTGATGGGAATAGTATGTTCTATGCTCGTTTTCCAGAGCATGCATTTACAATTAAATTCAGAAGGGTTATTACAAAATGAAATGTTGCAGTCGCGTTTTCCAAAAAATTTTATCCGATTTTTTTAAGGAAAATTGATGGGGATAGTACTCAATTGATGGTAATAATATGTTGCATGCTCGTTTTCCACAATTTTTTATCCGATTTTTTAAGGAAAATTGATGGGAATAGACCTCAGTTGATGGGAATAGTATGTTGCATGCTCGTTTTCCAAAAATTTTTATCCGATTTTTTAAGGAAAATTGATGGGAATAGACCTCAATTGATGGGGATAGTCCTCAATTGATGGGAATAGTATGTTGACTGCTCGTTTTCCAAAAAAATTTATCCGATTTTTTAAGGAAAATTGATGGGAATAGTAGGTTGTATGCTCGTTTCCCAGAAAATTTTGTCCGATTTTTTAAGGAAAATTAATGGAATAGTCCTCAATTGATGGGAATAATATGTTGCATGCTCGTTTTCCAAAAAAAATTATCCGATTTTTTAAGGAAAATTGATGAGAATAGTCCTCAAGAAACTGTGGACTCAGATCTAAAAAAAAAATATGCCATATAGAAAATGTTAAACCATTTTCGGGTTAGGGCTAATTTAAGGAGCTCTCATGCCTCAGTGGTTATTGCTCTACACGCGGGAGAACCGAGTTCGAATCCTACGGGAGCAATAATCTATCACTTTCTTTTGGATGTTTCGGAACTCACTCACCCTAGTGAGGACAATGAGTAGCTATGTAGATAAATGCACAGTTTGACTTTGTTGTATCGTCAGCATTTGGTTGCTTTCAAAAGATGACTGGCAGAGTCGACAGTAGTCTTTTGAATTACTAGAGAGGAGTATGAGTAACTATAGAAATATATGGTCATTGCAATCTGGTGCGAGCATTGTATGTAAAGTTGAAAATTTTTGTAATTGGATAATAATTATTGATATTGGGAAAATCCTACAATGCTGCAGTGAGCACCAAAGTTGTGACATAATAACACAAAGAAACAGCATTATTACAAGATGGTGTCAGCATTGTAGGTAAAATAGAAAAATTCAAAGGAATTGCATAATGATTGATATTGGGAAAATCCTACAATGCTGCAGTGAGCACGAAAGTGACATAATAACACAAAGAAACAGCATTTATTTTTCCTCTCAAAATAACCAATTATAGCATGGCAAGAATATTAATCACATGGTTAAAAAAGAAAAGAAAAAGAAATATAGAATTTTCGCGAATCTGGGGGTTTACTGTAAGTTCATGATAAAATGTCGAAAAACTGGATCTTCATATCTAACCTATACATCTTTCGTGTTAATATTATCGGCAGCTTTGTTTACTCTGAATGTGCGCGCATCTGCAGACAAACTTGATAATCTACAGCTTCTTACTCTTGACTTATGTACCAACGCGACGCGCTTAATGATGAACTCGTGTTGTACCCGTCGAAAATATTAACGGAAATAATCTATTACAAAAACCCACACAAAAGAATCAACACAAAAATACAAACATTACTAACACTTAAATATTATTCAAGGCCAATCAACGCATTTCTAGGAGAGTTACATCAACTTATTTCAACTTGAAATTTACTTTAGGAGGAAATTGAACGAATCCGTTCCAAATTACAGATTTTCACAGGATCATTAACTGCTAAAAAATTACCAAAAATATGAAATTTTTCACAGAGTTTTTTATTTCTAATAATAACATAAACAAACCTTGGAATAATCTTGGATTTTTGTATAGTTGGACATGCGATAATTTAATTCATTCTACAATTGAATTGCGGCCAGTGATGGGCATATAATTAATTACATTTATTTTCGATTTTTTTTTTCCCGGGAGGGTCCGAAACATTGACAGCCAAGCTAGGACTGAAATACCTGAAAATGATGATTATGGAAGGTGATGTTGTTTTTGTTGTTGCTGCTGTTGTGAAAGCTATTTTTGATGTTGTTCTTGTTGTTGGTGCTATTATTGTTGTTATTGTTTTTTTAATATTATGGGTCACGTGTACTGTAATGTAGAGTATTTTCATTAAAAAAAACGATTTTAAGGTGGGTCTAGACCCCATGGATCTCCCCCCCTTGGTACGGCCTTGGATTCGTTCAACATTAATATCTTTCCATTCAATTTAATATTCCAGTAAACCCTGTACTAATATGTTTCATATACACGAAGGAAAGCTCAAAGCTTCTACATTAGATGCCACGCCCGAACCAGATCTTGTTTCTAGATTATGGGTAGGCACTTGATTTAGATTCATTATATTATGTATAGTGTGTGTGTGTGTGTGTGTGTGTGTGTGTGTGTGTGTGTGTGTGTGTGTTTCTTTCTTCTTTTATATTTGTGTGTGTGTGTTTTTCTTTCTTCTTTTATATTTTTGAAGAAAAAGATATACGATAATACATTATTATATGTGTATGAAACTGGTTTGTCGTTCGAGTCAACCACTATGGACAAGTTGCAAGTGCTAACCCTTTGGCAGTATCTATTGGATTCATTAAGAAACTATCTGTACAATGTCCGAAAATTCGCAAGTAATAAAAAGATAGCAGTATACTTTGAGATCCGCGGGGATCAACCCCACAAATAGAAACCGAAGGTAATGGCATGGTAGAATCAAGGAGGGAAACGTCGACCCCAAATAGAATTGGGAGAAGGTGCAGTTACAGAAGAAGATTGTGAGAACATTACTAAGAGACAGTGAACAGAAGGTTATGGCATGGTAGGATCAAGGAGGGAAATGTCGACCCCAAATAGAATTGGGAGAAGAAGATTGTGAGAACATTACTAAGAGACAGTGAACAGAAGATTATGGCATGGTAGGATCAAGGAGGGAAACGTCGACCCCAAATATAATTTGGAAAACGTTTAAAGAAGAAGATGCAAATAGAAAAATTCTTCATTTGCATATTTTTGTGGCGTCGCGTCGGGATGCTGGTTCAAAGATATCGGAGAGATTTGAATAATATCAACATCTTAAAACATTCAACACTTAATAGCAAGAATCAACAATAAGATTGAAATATTATTCAAAATTATGAGGCCTCTTCGATGATATTAAAAAATGATCATGTCTTTTTAAGAAATAGGCAGTCTGGACATGAGCAGGCTGGAAGTAACGAGTACAGATCTCTGGACATGAGCAGGCTGGATGTAACGAGTATAGATCGCAGGACATGAGCAGCCTGGAAGTAACGAGTATAGATCTCTGGACATGAGCAGGCTGGAAGTAACGAGTATAGATCTCTGGGAATGAGCAGGCTGGAAGTAACGAGTATAGATATCTGGACATGAGCAGGCTGGAAGTAACGAGTATAGATATCTGGACATGAGCAGGCTGGAAGTAACGAGTATAGTTATCTGGACATGAGCAGGATGGAAGTAACGATTATAGATCTCTGGACATGATCAGGCTGGAAGTACCGAGTATAGATCTCCGGACATGAGCAGGCTGGAAGTACCGATTATAGATCTCTGGACATGAGCAGCCTGGAAGTAACGAGTATAGATCTCTGGGCATGAGCAGGCTGGAAGTAACGAGTATAGATCCCTGGGCATGAGCAGCCTGGAATTAACGAGTACAGATCTCGGGACATGAGCAGACTGGAAGTAACGAGTATAGATCTCTGGGCATGAGCAGCGTGGAAGTAACGAGTATAGATCTCTGGGCATGAGCAGCCTGGAAGTAACGAGTATAGATCTCTGGAAATGAGCAGGCTGGAAGTAACGAGTATAGATCTCTGGGCATGAGCAGCCTGGAAGTAACGAGTATAGATCTCTGGGCATGAGCAGGCTGGAAGTAACGAGTATAGATCTCTGGACATGAGCAGGCTGGAAGTAACGAGTATAGATCTCTGGACATGAGCAGGCTGGAAGTAAATAGTATGGACATGAGCAGGCTGGACATGATTTTCTCTATGTATGTCTGATCAGTCCAATGCATTTTATTTTTCAAGTCTGTATTTGGTATTAATAACCAGAATAAAATTTATCTCTAGGGATTTCCAAAATTTATCTGTTATTACGGCCAAATTTATTCTTGCCGCTGTTATTCCTACACTTAAATTTATTATTGCACTTTCTTCTGTCTCTCTTAAGGAAATATTGTTTTCTAGGCCGACCACTTGTTTTCTTCCCATTACTTTCCTTTCGAAGATTATGATTTTATTTTCTCTGGTGACCAATGACGTGCTCCCAGATATGACTGCCGGAAAGCATAACCCTAGGATTGCCAAGCTCTATTCAATTACGCGCATTGCAAAGGGGGGGGGGACCCCCCCCCCCCCTTGGCAATGGTAGGGTTAACATGTTTACAGCGTCAAATCCCAGTGCTCCTATTGCACGTACGTAAGGTCGGGGTAGGTCTATTGAAGGGCGCTGGGCTGTTTCACATAACCTCAGGTCCGCCAATGGCTGGGGGTTGGCAGCGACGACATTTCGCCGCTGTCCATTGCTGAACTAACTGGCAGGTTTTACCGAATAGGCACCGTAGGCACGTATCTAGGGGTCTAGGCAATTTGGCATTTTTGGGGAGGCGCAAAAAAATGAAAAAAAATTGCCGTGGTTGTATTTGCATGCATCATTTATTGCGCCACTGTCGAAAGCCGACATCTGACCCAAATCACAGACGCGCCCGGCGCTCCGCGCTGTACCTGACGTGTCACGTGTGTCCGTGTGCCAGCTACACAGCCTGCCTCGCACCCCCGGATTGCCCTCTTCCCCTGCACTATCACTGGAGATTTATATAAAAAAAAAGCTTCAAATGTTCCCCCCCCCAACATAACTAAACAATTTTGGACACCCCTGACAATTAGGTATCCAAACAAATCTCGCTCATTGACTAAAAGTTCTTTTAAGCAGTAAATAGCTCGAGGACAAACTTAAGAGGAAGAAGAAGTAAGTTCGTGTTTAATAACAGCTCGTTAAGACAACATACCTGTCCTTATGCCAAGACGCCATTTTGTTTTTTATTTGTTGTATACTAAATACATTATTATATATTTAAGAAGAAGAAGAAAAAAATCTTCTTGCTAATGAAAGATCAATGCTTGATTACCTTCTAACAAATGATCAATTTTTCTGAAAGAACTTTTTGTAAATCCAAGAAATGGTTTGCAAATTCAACAAATCGTTTGTAAATCCAACAAATGGTTTGCAAATCCATCAAAATTGTTTGCAAATCCAAAGAAATGGTTTGCAAATCCAACAAATCGTTTGTAACTCCAATAAATGGTTTGCAAATCCAACAAATGGTTTGTAACTCCAACAAATCGTTTGTAAATCCAACAAATGGTTTGCTAATCCATCAAAATTGTTTGCAAATCCAAAGAAATGGTTTGCAAATCCAACAAATCGTTTGTAACTCCAATAAATGGTTTGCAAATTCAACAAATCGTTTGTAAATCCAACAAATGGTTTGCAAATCCATCAAAATTGTTTGCAAATAAAAAAAAAATGGTTTGCAAATCCAACAAATCGTTTGTAACTCCAATAAATGGTTTGCAAATTCAACAAATCGTTTGTAAATCCAACAAATGGTTTGCAAATCCATCAAAATTGTTTGCAAATCCAAAGAAATGGTTTGCAAATCCAACAAATCGTTTGTAAATCCAATAAATGGTTTGCAAATTCAACAAATCGTTTGTAAATCCAACAAATGGTTTGCATATCCATCAAAATTTTTTGCAAATCCAAAGAAATGGTTTGCAAATCCAACAAATCGTTTGTAACTCCAATAAATGGTTTGCAAATCCAACAAATGGTTTTTAACTCCAACAAATCGTTTGTAAATCCAACAAATTGTTTGCAAATCCATCAAAATTGTTTGCAAATACAAAGAAATGGTTTGCAAATCCAACAAATCGTTTGTAACTCCAATAAATGGTTTGCAAATTCAACAAATCGTTTGTAAATCCAACAAATGGTTTGCAAATCCATCAAAATTGTTTGCAAATCCAAAGAAATGGTTTGCAATTCCAACAAATCGTTTGTAACTCCAATAAATGGTTTGCAAATCTAACAAATGGTTTGCAAATCCAACCAATGTCTTGCAAATCCAACCAATGGTTTGTAAATCAACAAATCGTTTGCAAGTCCAACGAATGGTTTGCAAATCCAACCAATGGTTTGCAAGAATTTACGTTTCCGGGAAACAAAATTGCGTCCTATCTAACTGAACAATGTCCAGGATTTTCTTTCGGTGGGGTGGGGAGGATTTATGTAAAAAAAGTTTTACCATATATAAGGATTATAAGAAAAATCCATCCTTTTCGAAAATTTCGTTGGAGGAGGGGATTCTCCTAATGATGTCGAATTGTTGAACTTTCTGCGGAACGTTGACAAATCTGATCAAGCAAAAGATAGGAATAATCTATGTGACTATTCCAAAATTTTCGATCAGAATCTCAGTCGTGTCTTTTGAGTCATTATTGATGACTTTTTTTCCGTGAAAAGTAGCCAATTGCCAACAGACATCTCCGTGAGAGAGTGCGTATCATAACCGTCTTGCACCAAGAATGTTGCGGGTTCGAAAAAAAAGGTTTTTTCAAATTTTCTACATGGTCTGGTTGTGCTTTGGGAGGTCATTTAACCTCTTGAGCACAATTGGGAAGCTATGGTAATAGCGACAAGTGGTAACATTTTATAAGGAAATTGTTAAAGTATAGCTTAGGGTTAGTGATATTGGAAAATGATTGTTGAGAATACCTTGTAATGGTATGATGTCCACAAAAATTGTGACATAATAACACAAAGAAATATGCATTTACATTAGCAAATTGCTAATGACCTAAGTACCAAGGGGGCGATTCTAAATAGCCACTTACAAAATATGACCCTATGATATATGATTTATTTATATTTGTTTCTTCTTATACGAGTATTTAATGTTTATATTATTAAAATTAATTATAATGTATTAAAATTATTTATTTATATGTTGTAATCATGTAAAATTTTGGAGTGACCCCGTTTGAAATAAATTTACTCCCCAATCCCATCATTGACCTCATATAGAAGAACTGAGTCTTAGCTGAATTTATGGAAGATCCTTTCTCGGTACTGGGGGTGACCTCTTGCAATGAAAATCAAGTCAGTTTGGAATGGATATAAAACAGACTACATCTGCGCGTTCAACAACAACTGATGTTCTGTAGTCAACTCCAACAGAAATGATGTAGTCACGGAAGAAATAGAACAAGCAAATGAACGCGGGATTTATTGTGTGTTGATAATTAGAAGTCAATCTTCTATCTATAATAAAGATCTCAATGTAATGATAAATGTGTGTGGGTATGTATCACTAATTGTTTAACCAAAACGGTAAGAGATATCGAAAAATTTATAGGAATGCCCCCCCCCCCAAAAAAACAGAGAACNCCCCCCAAAAAAAAAACCCGTATGCCTAAACACCACTAAAACTATCAGAATTCAAAAATGTCGAACCGTTATCGAGTTACGGCCAATTTTTCGATTTTTTTTTTCGAATTTAGCCAGTCATGGTCCGATATCTGAAATTTTTGTCGCGATAACAGTCAAAGCGAGAATGTTTTAGGTGGCCTTAACCTAATTTGGAACATAGTTTGAAAAAAAAAGCTCAAACCTTTTTCGAGTTATGGC